>BRZM01000005.1:5953494-5994594 GCA_033238685.1 Lates japonicus | reverse complement strand
CTCTACCCCCCTCCTCTCCCTCTCCCTCTCTCTCTCTGCATTACACTCCTGGTACAGTAATACACCTGGAGGAACCAGTGAGTGTGTGGTGATTAGATTAGGCTTTTACTGTACACAAGCATACACACACACACATACACACTGATAAGAAGAGATGCTGCTCTGCCTCTCTTCCAGCTGCCGTGTGAAGTGGAGAGGATAAAGACGACAAGGCCCAGGGTGTTTGAGTTTGTTGCTCTCTGCAGAGGAATGCTACGAGGTTATTGGTTAGCTGTCACATCTACTTGTTTTCCTCCGTTTGGTCTGAATCGTACAGTAAAGTTGACTTTGTGTTTTTAAATCTGCTTACACTGACTAACCAGGTCAAACATACGTCACCATGGACTGGGGCCACAGATTTTAGCAAAGCATGATGGACTTTATCGTGGTCTTTGTTGTAATATTACTGACCCACTGGAGAAATGAAATAAACGCAGATGCTTCCATAGTGAGTAGTGGATGGTTTGATGCCTTTACGGTCACCTTATTAAAACACCAGATGCAAGATTACCTTTCAGAAACACAAACTACAGAGAATCTTTTCCAAGGACTATTGAAGCTATTACTAATACACTTTATGTTGGTTTTTCCTTTAATTTGTCATCTATTTGGTAAGAAACACATTGGAGAATAACCAAATATGAGCCAGAGTAGTAGTGGAAATGACATAATCACAATATAATCATTACAGCTGTAAGAGTATGATATGTCAGAACAGCTACTAAATTACCTTTGAGGTCATTTTCATCTTGTCCACTGTTGCTTTGAAGGTTAATAGTAAACCTTAGGTCAACACTGATGAGACGTCCTTTCATTTGAATATCTGACCTCTGCTGATGAAGATCAAGACTTCCAAAAAAGTTACTAGAATATACCTGGTGAGCTTGCACTGGGTGAAAAACTCAACAGTATGTGTCACCCTTGATGCCCTCACAATATTACAGTCCCTTGAACGTCATACCTATACCTTTAGACAAGTTATAGGCTTATATATATAAAATCTTTGCCTTTTCCAAAAAGAAACCACACCAATTTCAGCACTATGGGTTGGTGGAGCTTGTATTTACTTAATACAACGTCATTTGTTTCTGTCTCACCAAGAATAAAAAGTGAAATTATGGGGATTTCAACAGTCTTAATGAAATACAGTCCATATTCTGAGTCCAAGTCCAAATTATGGCATGGCACTGAAGAGTGTCCTCAACAAAAGACTGAACTCATGATCATACAATTCTCAGCTAACTGGTTGGTTGATTTAACTAAAAATCTGTCCCAGTTGAGCATCATCTCTGAAAAATCTAAGCATATATATAGGACTTCTGATGCCAGAGATCTGACTTTTAAGATCAATTTCAAGTGACGAATAATATAGTATTTCCCATAAAAAGACTAATAAACCAACCACTTTACTAAAAAGCCTTAAGTTGACTTCTGAGGCATTAACAATTAATTATTTGATAGACTTGGAGGAGACAATCCAGGTCAATGGATCTACAAAATTAAAATTTGTTCTCCATCAAATGCTTCCCCTGTTTACTTGGAAGAAATTTAAGACTTGTAGGTTTTTGCCCTCTCTCTTTTTCTGTCTCTCTTCACTACTTCTGTATTTCATAAATGTCTTCAGTCTGGCCCTGTGCTCGAGATGATTTTGGATGTGCAGAGGGAGCGGGCTGTGGGTTTTAGATGAACTGTTGGGCTCTCCTCCTCCTCAGTCTTGTAAATAATTAGAATTCCCCCGGCCGACTGCAGTGCCTGGACACTTCCATAATTACATTGTCAGTGCAGCGGCTGATTAAGGCTGGGCTGTGAAGTATGGTATTAGCCGCACTGTGTCTGCATGTAGAATAGAATAGATGACCCTTAGCTTACCCTCACGGCTCGCTCTGCAGGGACTCGGCACTGCAGCGGCATAAAAACTGGATGCCGGTGGATTACGACACTGATCTTGACGATTTAGGGAAAATCCTTGTTTAGACACTGACACTGTGAAACATCAACAATCTGTGATGTTTAACATATTCCAGGTTTTGTATACTTCTGCCTCAGTCAGTGACTAATGCATTTCCTAGAATGCCTTTTTGACATTGTCCAAAGACTAATCAGCCACTAACATCATAGTAAAAGAGCCAGAGTTGCCAGTCAAACATACTAGCTCAACATATATGACTGAGCATGCTGTATTGCTGTATGACTGCATCTGCATCTTGATTTGTGGGCCAAGTCCACATATGAAGACACCCAATGCTTTCAGTCTGTTGTTTTCAGCATCTGTTTTTCAGTATTTCAGGGTCTTGTAGATGCACTGTATTCTGATCTTTTCAGGAAGCTCTACGGGACTGACACTAAATAATGTTTGAGGTATATTCTGGATGTGTTTTGACATTTTTGTCCACAGAAGAAATGAACATTAGCATGAACCCAGGAATGCACAGGTGCATAGCCTAGAGCCAAATCCTGATCAAGTGTTTTAAGGCACTTTTTTTTTCACCCTACCTTAAAAATGGTGTGAAACAATATTTGCCTACAACATCACAGGGCCAAATCTGTCCTAAAGGACTAATTCAATCTTTAGCCTTTCTCTCGCTGTCAGATGACACGTCTTTACAGAACCAGCAGGTAGAGGGTGACAAGGGCATCGTCAGTAAACCAAAAAAAAAAAAAGAAGGTGATAATAAGGTAAACGTTGGACTTAATTCAGTTCTTTGGTTATGGATGAGGCGTTCAAAGAAATTTTCTGGACTTATCTTTGCTTTTCTTTAATATGAACCCATTAACTTCAAGCTAAGATGAATCAGGCCTCCCAAAAGGATGTATAGACAGTTTCTGAATTACCTGTCTGAGACAAACTATTGGTTTAAGATTTTTGTCGTATGTCGTCCCTCTCTCACTCATCCTGCCTCTGTGTCTCTCTGCTATGACTGCAGCCATAAAGCAGCAATGGAGGAAAAATGGTCATCTCAGTAGCAGCAGCAACGATAAAGATGATGATGGATATTTACCTCCGACCACGCTCACTGATTTATCACTGCTTGGTGAGTGTATGACGGGTTACTGTATCATACATCTCTGATGGGTAAATCTCCACTGTAGGCAAGTCTGGAGAGGAGAGGACCCCCCTTCTCCTTCCCTCCCTCCCCTCCTCCCTGCCTGCCTTTCCCCTGACCTTGCAGCTTTATGACTGCAGTAATGCGCTGCAGATGAAGAGAGGAGCAAATCCACCGGAGATAATAGACAAATCATCTCCACGAGGTGGTGGAATAAAAATCCCCAGACAAACAGACAGCCTGTGTGCTCTTGGACACCCCTTTAAGGAACTCTAGTGTTGATAAGTAATTATCCCTGCCCAAAGGCATGATGGGATTCACAGAGAGAGAAAACATTTGTACGATATGTTTGCAGTACTGCGTGTACAGTAAATCTTTAAAGGATGGATTGTGGACTAAAAATCTGCGGATCAGTAATTAAATTAGCAATCGCACATGCACGATTTTCATGAGTATGATTGTGCATGCATGTATGTATTTAATGCCGCTTGTATGTACTTTGTATGTATGCATAATGCCACTTAGCAGGGGCTTCTATCAGTGGATTTTCCCATTGGCCTCATTCCTCCCACTGCTGTCTTCATCACTAGAAATCCACTTAAGATACACAAGAATTAAAAAGAGGGACATTTAGACTGGAGATTACCTTAACATGCTGCACCTGTTGATCAGACAAGCTAATGAAGCGCGTTTGCTGTGTAATGAGAAGAAAAGGAAACAGGCCTGACAGGAGGAAGGAGATTTAGCTTCACGTGCGAAAGTGACAAGATATAAAAATCATATAACCACCAAAGAAACAAGTGCTACTGAACCTGTGCGACAGCCTATGTCTTGCTTAGTCATTGCTGAGTGAAGACTCAACACATGACTTGTGCACTCTTACCTCTGGCCCGGTTTCCCCGTGCTGACCTCAGGTAGAAAAAGGTGGGGCCGGGCTGGGCCGGGCAGCCTACGTGCCTGCCGCAGCTGCAGGAATGCAAGGCATGACTTACACACGTACTACTGGTGCTTGTGTTAGAGCTACAGTTATGTGAGTGGGAGGGGAGCTACTGTAGGTGATACAGTGGTATGCTTTTGTCTGGGTGAATGCACTGAAATGGATTAGACTGATATCTGTTTGCTGATATTAGCCTTAAGCATTTATATTTATCGCTTCATTAAAATGCCAAACATTTCTGCTCCCAGTGATGGGGCATTCTCCAGTTTCCAAATAAACATAGCCATAAGGGGCTAGGGTACTAATCCACGAAAGCCTTTTCTGTCAAGAAATATAAGAAAAATTACCTCAACTTGCTGTAATTTATCAACTTATTAACAAAAACTAAGTTTAAAGATTCTGAAATCATTCATTCAAACCTACAAAACCTCTATGGAACAAATAAAGCTGTCTCTGCGTCACCAGACATCCACAAAGTCAGACACAGACTGCATGACAACATGCCGTAACGGTTCACAAGATATATTCACATGCTTGAGAGGTCTTGTCAGACTCTTGGCATCTCTGCATCATGCTTATGTCCTACATGTCCTGGGTGGAGTCAAAAAATATATAAATATGATACCAAAGTTTGCAATGAGAGTGGTGCAACAGTTAGAGGTTTAAAACTAGTAACCTGTCCTTCGTGGCAGACACAGTGCAAGTGCATGCATCACAACATTGACAGAAGTGAGTGGCAGCATCTCAGGTTTTGTAGCCAAGACCACATGTAGTAAAACCATACAAAAGACCATATGAAAAAACCACAATGCAGCTGCACTCTGCAGTCCACCTGGCACTGTCACAGCACTGCATCACCATTTGTATTTCAAGTTCCGTTGTGGTCTGTTGTTTGCATCCACAAAACTGGTTGAGATGCAATGTGGCAAGAGGTGGCTATTAACACAATGGTTTTAACGTACTTGGTGACTCTGCGGGCATAAAATTCTGAGAAAACCAAATGGTTATGATACAAAAGTTTTGATTTAGGAAAAAAAGCTAAATTCCTGTTTAACACTTAGTTCATAACTCATAAATCCCATAAATCATCTCATGTAAGGAGGCTTTGGTATAATTTTTAATGGGTAATCTTAACAGAAAACACACAAGTTAAAGATTGACTTTCAAATTTTTGAAACCTAACCTGACTAGAGCAAATAAACCATTAACCAAAAAGGCAGCAACTTTTCTAAATGATTGCTGTTAAGCTGCATTCACAGGGCCAAAATATATACACAGGCCTTTCAATTTATCTTTACCTGTGCTCTGAATACAGAATAAGTAAGACAGAAGTACAAAATAAAATAAGAAGTGCGCAAGTACAGAATACAGAATTACAAACTAACTTTCCTTTTATGGGGAGAAAACTAAAAAATGCCCCATGTTTGACCCCAGAGTGAGGCAGGTCAGGAGTGGAGGAGAGAGGGGGGAGTAAGAAGGGAGGAGGGAAGGGGAGTTGGGCTTTGAGCAAGAGGGGAAACGCAGGAGAACGTAGAGGACGGGTGTCAGGACGGAGGCTCAAGGAGCAGTTAGAGAAAATAAACAGATGGGAGCTTTGAGGATATTCTATCTGAAGCTTAGTCCTGTTGAGTATAAATATGGTGGCGGGTAAGCCATGTAAATAGGCCTGTGTTTACCTGTCTGCACAACCCAAATTAATCACCCATGCCGCCACGAGCCAGTGGGGGAGGGAGGGAGTGAGGGATGGATGGAGAGGGGAGGGCAGTAGGGAGGTGGGGGAGTTAGGAGTGTAAACACGGCTAAAAGCTACTGGTTGGCACCATTTTGTTTTGGTTAGGATACAGAGTGAGTGATTAGGCTACTCCACTGTGATGAAGGGGTGGCAGGAGTGATGGAGGACCACTGTGTGTGTCTGTGTGTGTGTGCGCGTGCGCGTAAGGACTCTGCCTCTTTGGATTTTTGAAATGTTTTCGTGATTCTGCAATATTAAAGTTGCAAGTGCTGGATGTTTCCTGCAGAATTATATGCATTTTCACGAGTTGATTACTTGGACACTCAACAGATTGATTAAGAATGAAAATCAGCAACCTCATTGATCATATTCCTTTGGACGACATTAATTGTTGGATATTTTTAAAATAATTTATCTTGCACCTTAAAGTATCTGTATGAATTTAAAACATATGACTTGTGCCTCCATTGTGGTGCACCTCTGCTGATAGAATAAGGAGTCAGATAAGATGTGGTGCAGTTGAAAGGAAAGGCCATGGAGGGGCGCAGAGGGGGTCACAGCGTTTGTTCTGGATTTTTCCATTATGTGATTTGGCATGCTGATGCCTTTCATTTCAATCATTAGAATTCAGCCCGGGATCAGGAGGGCTTTCAGGTGCAGGAGAGAGGAAGCTGCGTTTGGATTAACAGTCCACGTAACCACGGCAGGATAGACTCCAAACGAGGCTGATTATCATACCATTTCACATACCTGAAACGATTAATGCAGTTTTTTAACCTCTTCTTTAAAAAAAAAAAAAAAGAATAAAAAAGAAGGGGGAATGGTTTAATTTAATATATGCCTGGTGTTTAATCATAAGCCCTGCGTTTTAAGGGCTATACAGAATGACATTAGTGGTTCAAGGACTACATAGGCCACCGTGAAAGTGTTTGGTTTCTTGAGTTGCTGCATAACCCCAGTTCAGAAAGAAGTGAAAGGTAAGACATGGGAATAAAGGAAGCATCTTCCTATCAGGCAGGGAGAAGCTTTAACTCTCACATGTGTGTAGAGTGACCAGTATCTTACAGATATACAAGAGCAGAATCCATAGCTGTTTCCAACACTTTAAAGGACAATTCCAGCTTATTAAACCTTCAAGGTAAAACCAAAAGCGAGGGCATCCAGACTGTCAACAGTGATCAATCGATGAACAAGATAACTGTGCAAGCAAAGCTACAGTACAGTAAGTACAGTACAGTAGTTTCAAGTTCAACCAGAAGTCGACCTGCAAACTCTCTGCAGGAAGTCAAGATGCTTAGTCTTATCTAATGTGACCCTGTGAGGAGGAGGAAGTGAAAACCAATGCAACAGAGTGGTACAGGGACATACTTTCGTAGGCCAGCCCAAAGTTCGCATCACCCTGGTTTCCTCGCCAAAAAGCCAGTGGAATTGTGACGTCATCGTCTCCACAACTAAGCTTCAACTCCAACTTGTCATTTCATTTAGCTCTGACCTCTTCTACAAAAGCCTTTCTTCTTAGAAAGTTAGTGATAGTTTGAAAGAGCGTAAGCAGAAACACAATGAGGCTGTAAAGGTGGACTGGTGAGTAGATTGGTTTCGTATGCAGTTTTATGATGTCAACAACCTCTGTAGTCTCATTTAGCCACTTGTTAGCAACTGTGTTTTTTAAGACACAAGTGACAAAAGCTCTAGAAAATCACAAGTCAGGTATTTTCTGACTTATTTTATGTCATAAAATTAAACATGAAAATGTCTTGAGTTTGTTTTAAAACCACAGACCTTATTTTTGGGCATCTGACCAAAAACCCATTGACTTTGGGACCAGAAGTGTTAAAATGATAACTTATTTCCAGGTTTTAGGACATCTTAGGACTCGTTTGTTGAGGCAAAGATGGACAATGAATACGGTCATACTTGAGCAGTCATGGTTGCTGATGCAGCGCCATCACTGGAGATGAGTGAAACTCACTGGGGCTCAGGTAAGGCCTGTGTAGGCTGATGCACAACAACAAAGTACTCCTCCAACACGGAGTATGTTGTGACAGTTGTAATGAATGTTTATAATGGACAATTCCAGTTTTCTGTTCTCTTTCAAATATGTCTCCATTTGATTCTCTTTAGTAATGTTAGTGCATTAACTTGGTGACTACAGTGTTAATATGACTGATGGAACCATGGAACTATTTCCCCAATAAGTAAATCAATAAGAGCATAAATCTTATTAATGCATAATATTGTTGTGGCCCTTGTATACAAGCCTTCATGTAGACAGGAATAAGCTTACCAGCAGCATCCTGGTTTTAAACAAGGCCACAGCAAATGCACACCAGGCCTCATAAATACAATAAGCCGAGTAATTTCTGCCTCGCTGCAAACTTTTCGGATTCTGTGACTTTCATGACAGCATGAGCAGAGAAGAATGGGCTGTTACGACATGCGAGAGTCAAGTAATGCCTTTTGGTCTTTCTGACATGTTTGTCTTGGGCTAATTCCTCTCCACACACCACGACAGCCACAACCTACAAAGTCAAACGTCTCTATCACACCTCTTTCTTTCTCTATCTCGTCACAGGAGAAGGCCGAAGGGTTTTCCTTGGATCCTGTACTGTGAAATGCAAACTGTCATTAACCGGGGGGAGAGGGCAAGTGGCAGGGCTTACAGGGGGGAGCCATCAATACAGATGATGAGAGAGGGGAACAGAGAAAGCCTCTCCCTTCATTGTGTCTCAATAACTTTAAAAAGGAAACTAATCCATTCTGCTCTTAATTGCATGCCATGTCCCTCGATGTGTCCCCCTCCTCCTGCCCCAATCTCTGCACAATGTAGAGGAGGCAATATTTAAACAGACTTCCCAAGATTCCCATTTCAAAAGCTGTAATGAGTTTTTAAAGAATATAATGGTCTATATTATACATTTTTAGCAGGAGGAGGTGAGGAGGAATAAAAAAAGAAGCTTTCCCTGTTAAAATGGGGGTTTGTCTTTTCAGGGTTGGGAGCTGAAATGTAAAAAGTGTGTGACAGTGCGTGTGTGTGCGAATGTCAACGCCAACAACACGTGTGAAGGGGACATGAGAAGTGAGGGCCTCGACGGGGAGACAGTGCTCTGAGGATTAAGGTCTAATTTCTCCTGTTCTTTCATTGAGACTCTGCAATCCAACAGATTGATTGGGACTTTTGATTACACAGCAGTAATTATGGGCCAGATCTAGCATTTGAAAAGAAAGAATTAAAGTTCATTTTGCTTGGCTAATTATCAAAGCTTGTCCTGATGTGTATGTATGCGTGTGTGTGAGTGTGTGCTCAGCCAACGCCAACAGCGACGCAGGACCCTGGATCACAGATACTCGCTAATTAAGGCATAAAGGTTACTTCCGAAATAAAAGATGAGCGAGCTTATTTAGTGGAAAAAAAAACACACTTCTGATAGGGAAAATCGGATCCTGTCTTTCATTCCTCTAATTCTAATTCTACTGGATCTAGCGCCACTTTTCTGTCACTATCAGCACTCGCAAATTACAACATTTCACATTCATCAGCCTTACTCACAAGAGACTGCAGAACAGTATCTCGCCCGGGTAATTGGGTTGATTTTTTTTCCTTTCCTCCCCTCTCTCAATAAGTCCAGTCAGCCTCGCCTCTCTCCTTCCCACCCCGCTCCTCCCCTCCCTCCCCTTCCCTCGGCCTCGTCCAGTCAAATCTGCACTTGCTGACATGCAGCACAGTAGCACTATGCTTCTAATTTTTACATTACATTGCATTAGCTTCACCAGGTTTAAGAGGAAACCAATACAGGAATCATTTTATGGTGTAAAGCAGGAGCTGCGATTTGGGCTCAGGAGTCAATCTGGCGCCTGGTGATGATGGTGGTGGAGCTAGCGGGGTTGGCAGGCCTGATTAGACCGTCTTAGGCTGGGGAGTCATATATGTGCTATTTCGCTGATAGGCTGCGAATCTGGATTTCCTGCTCCAGTGCGCTCATGGAGCTAAACCCATCCAACCGAGGAGGCTAGGCAAAGTGGGGAAGGTGATTTACTCTATCTCCTGCCCGCGCACACGCGCGCACACACTAACACACATCTGAGCACTCAGAGTCACACACATGAACATCATTGCTTCGGCACAACCTCATGAAATCTATTTGAAAATGTCTGTGTATGTGTGTGACAAAGAGCGAAATATATTCATTGAGGGATTCTAGAGGAAAAAGATCAAATTTACTGGACTGCAGGCCTCCCCTCCCCTCAAAAAAACATAACATATATATATATATATATTTAGAAAATGTATTTTTTGGATTTTTTTCAGAGTTGGGAGTCCAGACGTGAGCTTGTGGTCATCCATCTACCGCCATTTCAGCACCAGCTCTGTTCCTGTTTCTCTTCTTCTTCCTTTCTTACCGCTGTCTTTCAGTCCGGCCTGTCCGCCTGTCACCCGAGCCTGCCCACCTGCATCCAAGACGCTGTGCAGCAGCCATTCGGACCATTTAGCCGGGACACAATTATGCACTGTGCGAGCAGACAAATGCTGTAGGACAGTTAGACAGTGAGGGGTAATGCAACTCCCTCATCCCCCATCCTCCGCTCTCTCTCTCTCTCTCTCTCCTCCCTCACCCGGCCTCCCACGGTCCTCACCCCTCACCCCTCCCTCCACACCTTCTCTTCTCTGTCATCCCAGGCTTGTCCATATCCTCGGACCCGGGAACAGTGGGGAAGCTGTGTGTGTCGGCTCTTCCCACACCACCTTCACCACGGCTCACTGCAGTGCCTAGTGAAAGGTCAGCTAATAGACCTCTCTCTCTCTCTCTCACTGTGTCTCTCTCTCATACCTCTCTCTCTTCTCCTCACTCACCCTGAGTCTGGCTGCCCATGAAAACGACTCAAATAGCCCCCTGCTCACTTTACACACCCCACAGTTCACTTTACGGGAGCTGGGTCCCAACCAGAATACCTCACCGCACTCTGTTTCTACATCTTTCACTCCCTCGGTTTTTCTCTCTGTCTCTCTCTCTCTCTCTTCTTTTTAGCTTCTCAATCCTCCTCCCTCCTCCACTGGTCTCTTCTTCTTCTTCTTGTCCCCGCCACCTTCCTCTCTCCCCACCTGCCTCTTCTTCACAGTCTTCCTTCTTAGACCCTCCACTGGGACCTGATCCTGTTTGCAGTAGTTGGAGAGTCTAGCAACAAGGACAATAGGTATCCTGAGATGGAAGCCCCTGTGGTTTAGAAATTATGCCGCAGCAGATAAACAGATAGCGACATCCTGGGCTGCATTTTAGCCATTTAGCGTTTCGCAGGTTTGCCTTTACCTTACTTTGACACAAGATTCCTTATTTGACCTTTCTTTTTGTGTGTTTTTTGGTCTGTGAGGGTACCAATCCATCTGGCTACTGTATCCAGTCAACTCCTCCTTATCTGATCACTCAGTGGCCGGGTGCGTAACACACAGCTTTATCTCCAGGTGTTGTATTTATTTTAGAGATAATTAGCATAGCGCTTGTCCTAACCCACAAAAGCACAGCTTAGTGGGAAAAGGTATGTCTTTATTTAGTATCTAGCACTGATGCTGGGAACAACATGGTGTAAGCCCAGTCTTAGCTCCTCTGCAGCACCCTGCCTCCATCCTCGCTGAGCTCTGGGTCCGTGGACAAGGAGGTTCGGAGGAGGAAGGGGTGTGGGGAAGTGCGGTGGCACCCAGCTGAAACGCATATAATTCCAGTGCCGAGATGAACGCTGGCGATAGGGCGAGAAGGGGGAATACGGCGAGATAATTACGGGTGATACTCGTGATTGTGAACGCGGCAGTGTGAAAAGGTGGGCCGCAAGATAAAACACTCATCAGAGAGGCGGCGAGAGAGTGCTGGATAAACAAACGCAGGAAGAGATGGAACAAGAGAGGGAAGGAGGGAGAGATGGTGGGGGTGGATGGCAAGGTTAAAGGCAGCGAGATTAAGGTTATGCCTTGCATAGGAACGGGGATTCAGATAGTATTAAAAACAGCCGGGATGAGAGGAATGTATCGTGTTGCGTCTGCTAAATCAAGCCGGGGTCAAAGTGTTGTATCACACACACAATCTGCACGCTATGACACTCTCCAGAGCGGTTAAAATCTGGGATTTTAATTTATACTCACCCACTGATGAAATCGTTTTTATTCCTCACATTCAAAGTGATGATGCAGTGGAAGAGGAAAACCGGTTTAATTTTCACGTCTCGACGAAAATTCGATGGGGCATTTACATATGCCGACAGTTTAATCAAAGTTATTGGCTGGGGAGAGAATTCAAGTTCATCTGAAGAGATAAAGCAACAGGCCATCAGTGAACAGAGGGAGGACAGGAAAAAAAACAGATTCTCTGCAACAGTTTGATTTCCTCTGTACTTTTTGGTGAGGGCGTTGTTTAAGCAGCGCTGCACATTTGTTCACGGCGAAAGGCTTCAGGAGATAAGCACATGTCAGACCCATGGCCTTTTTGATAAGCGTATGTAAAGGGCGGCGAGACTGCGTCTGTGTCCACTCGTACAGGTGTACATGCATGTGGCCACAGCAGCAGCAGCAGCGATTTTTATCATCCGCCACTTTCTTTCCTTCATTCTCTCCCTCTCTGTCATACTCTTACGCTCTTTTCCTCTTTCGTGCAGAGACAGGTGATAAGAGACACAGATAGTGCTTTATGGCATGAATGATAAGGAGTCACCACTCATGCGTGCCATCAGGGGAAAAAACAGCAAAACCTAAATGAAGGCAGCCTTATCACAGACATCTGACACTTAATGCAACTCCATTTTGAAGTAATATGTGTTTCGTCGTAGCCCTAATGGATTTGAGATTTCAGGGCTTTTGAGTTTATTGATTCATTTCGTACACTTTGTCCTCTGAAGGATATTGCCGGCCCGGGCCTGAAATGTGCGCAGATGCAGCTGATACTGACATTATGAATGGTTTGGTTTGTTTCTGAATGCATTCAGCATCAACATTAGCCTCCTTCTAGATGGCTTTGGCCAATTTTGACATCTTTGGTTGTGTTTTTGCATGTGTGTTTGCATGCGTGTGTGACCTCTGGACAATTATCTGATCTGTCAGTCTTGTTGCACAATTTTCCTTTATCAAGATCTGGTGTTGTTTTTTTCTTTCTTTCTTTCTTTCTTTTTTTTTTTCAGAGAAGTGACACGAAAAAAATCCCCGTGATCAAATAGCAAGTGGAGGGTCATTAAGTGTGTTATAGATTTTATTCTATTTAACTAAAGTATAATACGTAGCTAATATCCTTCTTGACTTACAGTCTCTTCTTTCACCCATCAAACATTTCTAGAAAAATGAAAACGGAGTGAATGAAATTGTCGTCTCTCCTTGGCTCTAACAGTTCCATTTTTCAGTCAAGATCATTATTCAGCTGTGAATGTATTTCTCCTTTCAGATAAAAAAAACAAAAAAAACAAATTAATTTATCAAACTGTCTTTAAATAAATGCAGTTGTCACTGGCTTGTGGGCACCGTGGCGGAACCATGATGCAGAATTTATTAAAACTCAGCCCCCTCTCTCATCCTTCGCCTGCAAATGCATTCATCTTTGTGACGAGGGAATATGAGTGAGATCCCAATCACGGTTCAAGGTGCTTTATTGAGCTGTTTTAGGTGTTTTTAGGTGAGTCTGTCTGACTACAATCAGCTGGGCTTTCAGAAATAAGTAATGGCATAGCCGGGAGATACTCCGCAGCCATTTCATATCTGAAATATACAGGTTATAAATCATTTTTGCTGCTTTTAAATGTTTGATTTTTTTTTTTTCTTTTTCATACATTGACCTTAAAAAGGGTGTTGGGAGGTTTGAGATTGTGGTGTTATTAAAGAAATGTGACACAGGAGTGATGAAAAAGCATTACAAATGGATCTAAAGGCTTTTTTTGTGACCTGTAGAAATGGATTTTCTCAAACAGTTGAAGGAAAAGAAAAAAAAAAGTAGTGTAGGTTAAAGTTGTATGTGCCTTTGTGATGTTTCCTCTTTTCATCCATGATCCAAAAGCACTATTAAGGACCACCAATGTCTTCCTTAAGTGCTTGGCAATGCGTGCACCGTTTGGCCTACCTGTGTATTTATGTTTGTGCAGTCCCCTTGCTACATGTGTTTGTTTAAACCACTCCATCGGCTTCTTCTTTTCTTTTTTTTTTAAACTGGAAAACTCAGATGCAGATGTGTGCGGCTGCCATGGAAAGGGATACTCAAACCCATCCAGACATTATCTCTCTCCGATCCGAGCCTTGAACGGTTGGATAAACAAGTCCCTTTTCCGAATTGTGTTTGGAGAGGGAATCATGCCCGCCGTGCAGCCGCTGGGCCCATGGCTGGAGCTAAGAGAGTCCACTTTGTGCAACACACCAGGCGGATATGAAGAGCAGATGTCCTGTCTGCTGCCATCCAGCTCCAGACTTAAAGCTGCACACACGTCACTGAAGATGACTAGCTGGAAAGTGGAGCCCCAAAAGCTCCTAGAGTTTTTTCTTTTTTTATTTTTTTTACATGTCTATTTTTGGGAAGCGGTTGGCGGTTTGAAGAGATTTGAAGGGAGAGCTTATTTGTTGCAGGCCCTGTTTGCTGCAGCCAGGACGGATTCAGACATGAGTGCTCACAGAGCCCCTAGTGGCCTGTTAGGAAAGCATGGTGTATGGTTTTTCAGTGTCAAGACATTATGATAATATCTTAAGGTCAGCCAAGTTTGCTGAAGATCGGCTTTGATTACAGCAGGGACATTTTCTGAGAAATATCACCACCTTCTTTCCACTGTGAAAGTTTGTGCTTTAGTTTTATTGTTTGGACTAAACTTTTCAAATTTACAGAACTGAAACAAAATTACCCTCAACCCAGTTAAGAATCTCTTACACTTTTATAATTACCAGAGACACCATCTTTTCTCTATGCTTAATTAGAAAGGTTTTCTGTCCATTTGCCTCCTTTTGTTTCACAGGACTGTCACCAATCCCCTCAGAGACTCTAAAGCTCCAAGTCCTTCCATCCCTCTATCCCTCCCTCCCGCTGCTCATTTAAACTTTTTTTTTTTTTTTTTTTTTAGAATAATACTGATTTTATCTCCATCATAATTGCAGTATAATTATGGGAGGTAATTCTCCCATGGTGCGTGGCCAGGTCTGCTGCCATAGCGTGAGCAGAATCTGCTTGGAGGTTAAACTCCTGATTTGAAATTGAGAGGCAGAACGATGGGGAGGATAGGCCAGAGCCACGGTAAGAATGGGTTATTTAATGGGGTGGCACAAGTGTGTCTGACCTTGAATTTTTCTAACAAAGTGCTTGTTTCTTAATTTTTGCGTGTATAAATAAAAAAACAGACTATGTTTGTGACCCAACTGCTCCAGAAAAGGCATTTAATCCTCAAAAGCAGGGCCAGCCTTAATATTTTTAGGGCCTTAAGCAGGACTTGACACCCCCTCTCCTCTAAACACCCACCACAGTAACTGCCAACAATGTATGATATTCCAGCTGCAGACATTTGTTGGGAATTGCACCTTTAAATACTAACATTTTGATAACAAAATCAACAGGAGGACTCAAAAAGTGCCCACATTTATATTTGGTCGGCCTCCAGGTGGCTTATCGGATCCAAGCAGCAATATAGCCAGAAACATTAACTAATAAGGGGCTTATATAGTGGTTGGGGGCCGACTATATAAAATGACATCTAACTCGATCCAATCCATTGTACCTGTATTTTTCTAGTAGTACACAAATACACTAAAATAGTATTTCCCAACCAGGAGCTAACCAGCAAGTAACATTTAGCTAAATTAGCATTCATTGTTACAAGAGATTTATATGGACAGATGTGGAGTGGAATAGCTAACTAAATCAAAATATGATGCACAATAAAAAAAAATGCAAGTAGCTCTGTGAGGTTGTACTTAAGCAAAATGCTTATGTTAGCATGCTAACATGCTCACAATTAATCAGTTTCACTGTCTTATTTTAACATCTTACCATAAAATGCTTATTAGTACTAACCACAAAATACACCTGAGGCTGATGGAAATGTCATTAACTCTGCAGGTATTTGTGCTACAATACTTGCTAGCATGCTAGCAGAGAAGTCATAACACACAGCCTAGCTAAAAGTAATACAAAATCTTCAGCCACTCCAGCCACTACAAGTGATAATAGTACAAATACAAACTTAATTATTACTAGAGATTAAACTATTTGTTATTCTGGTGAAGATCTCTCCTTCAAAAACCCTCCAGGACCCTCTTAACACCCACAGCACATCAATCTAAAGTGACTGCGTGGTTTAGGACCACTTGCATAAACATGTGGTTGTTATTTTGGTTGAACGTGTGTGAGAGGGGCAGCAGTTATACAGCACGTTATTGTCATGGTGGCCAGGGTGCTCTGCACGTGGAGGGGGGGGGGGGGAGATGACCACAGAGCCAGAACCCAGGGGGCACAAAGGAGACAGAGGGTAAAAACCACACCCAGCAGCAGCACACACTCTCTCTCACAGGGGAGTGAGGCTCCGCGACCTCATCTACTCCATCCAGAGAGATCGGAAAAGTGGTGCAACTGACTTTTAAAGAGTGTGTGGGTTTTATGTGCATGTTTTTCCTACAGGCACCATGCTTTTTGCGACTCTCAAAGAAACTTAAACGTGTTAACGAAGCTGCCCCTGTTTGATTTTTCTTTGTATTGATCACTTTGTAATTCTTAGAGAGGCTCCTTGAACCTTGACATATTTTTGATACTCAGCGGTGCCCCCGAAACGGAAAATTATTCATTCAGAAAGATCAAGGCGAGAAACACAAAACAATCACATTCTCAGAATCTTACAGCATTGTCCTCTCAGTATGACTACAAAGCTTGAATGTACACTGTCAGGCCAAGTGATGTGGAGGTGTGTGTGTCGGTGTGTGTGAAGTAGGGAGGTTGTTGGAGAGAAAGTAGCAGAGGAAGAGGAAAGCGTTGAGGCAAAGGTGAGTATTCCCCCTCTTGTGTTCTTGAGCTTTTTTGTTCTAAGAAGCTTGCTGTGATCCCACATTGGCTGTGTGTGATGAATTATTTTGTTTAGCTTGCCGCAAAAAAAAAAAAAACCTAGTCCCCTCCCCCTCAACCACACCGTGTGTCTCTTTGATCACGTACCCACTGTGGGTGATCTGACACTTTTGCAACAAGTCTTGGGGGAGAAAACTAATGTGAAAGTCACCCGTCAAAACTATCAGTTAGACTGCCAACCAAAAAGCTGTGCAACTCCCTTTGTAGGCCTCCTCTGCCCCCATCTTGTTAAATCAGCCCACATTTTCTCTTGCTTTTTAATAAACAATAGATGTGTGATGTTCTTGAGAATACTCTGCATGGGTTCCCCCTCTTGCAAAATATATCCGAATTAGTCTGAGAAATAAGATTTTGAGGCCAGAGGTGTTCTAACAGTTTGGACTTTTTCTGTAACCTACTTTGTGAATTAGCTCCCTCCAAGTCTTTCTGCATTGGATTTCTCCTTCAGAATGACACTCTAACTGGATGCCTGCAGAGTTCGAGAGCCATCTCTCTCTTGCGTCACATAATTAGAAATGCAAAGGTAAGCCTCGGGTTGTTAATAATTCAGTCTGAAAAAAAAGTAACGGCAGGCTTTTGTTTCATAATGCATCTCTTGAGCGAACTTTAAATTGGGAAAATTAGAGGAATAAATATGCGTCTGTTGTTTTTGTGCAAAATCCCAGCCTGAAGCTGCTGCAAAGCTAAATCTTCAGGAGTGTCTCTTTTCTCAGTTTCTGTGAGAGTTGAAGTCCCGGCTGCTGCACGAAGGTCAACAGCAGTCTTAAGTTTCCCTTGCGCAGTGCTAAAAACTTAGAAGCTGTTGTATATATATATATGTGTGTGTGTGTGTGTGTGTGTGTGTGTATATATATATATATATGTATATGTATATATACTGTATGCACAGTCCTCCTCTCACTGAAGTGGTATTACAAAGGCCAGGTGTTGGATGGAAAGAAAACGACTGAGGGCAGGAAATCCCTGTTGACCTACTTTTAACAGAGAGAGAAAGTGATGAAGAACATAGAGGGGAAGAGGAAGTCACTGTCATTCATGTTACGCTTAATTATTGAAGGAAAGTATCCTTTGCAGATTTGAATGGCTTGCACTGAAGATAGCATAAAGGATTTTACATTTAACAGCATTAGCCATCAAATCAGCATGTTATATTTCTCCAGTACAAATTGTATGTACACCAAAATGCCATAAAGACAGGGGAGATTGTGGTGTCATGCTACTTCAAACACATACAACTTTCAAAATAATTTTACATGTAGCATTCACTGATGCCTAAAAGTCTTTACAAAATCAAAGTTTTTCAACATAAAAAGATGCACCAAAAGTCGCTAATCAGACAAAACAATTATAGAAATTGTGACAAATTTTGCTAGATTATAGTGATAATGAATGTCGACATTTACTAAGTTTGATACCATGTAAACCCACAGCCTAGAACTGGTTTATATACTGAAATTATAGTGAGTTTACAGAATGTATTGCATGTGTATTTACTGTGAATCACATATTTAATAGCATGTTACAAAAGATGTTTTTAAGATGCAAACAATTGAAGACTACTGATTCCCTGTAGAAAGTTCCACAAAACTTTTGTATCATGACACACAACCACAAGCTAATTATTTAATTTATGTTTAACTTTAAATATTATTCATATTTAACTAAGTGTAACTGTTGTAGCAATATTGTTAGTACTACTAACTTAAATTACTAATATCACCATCTACTTCTTTTTCTAAACTACAGAAAATAAATGAAATTGTGAATATTATTTATTTTATTATTTAATATTATAAGTTTCAGTGGTAAGATCATTGTATAATGTTATCAACATTTTCAACTAAATTTAGTAGCTGTACATATGAGCTGACTTTAAACACCTGTTATGTTTAAGGGCATTACAATCAATGATAGTTTTCCTGCTAATTTTACAGTAATTAGATTCTTCTTCTCTTCCTTTACACACTTTATATTTCTCCAAACACTGAGTATAAGAGCTAGAATTTCAGAAGCAAAAGAAAATCACCATACACTTCACACGTTTAGTTTTGGTTGTGTATTTGTGCCACCTCAGAGGAATCCAAACAAAACAAATTGGTGCTGATGAAGCACAGAGAGCAGCACAATTGATACGGGAGATTAAAATATAGCTTATCAGCAGAGTTCTTTGAAGTTTTCACTACAAGACAGTCTCCATATACTGTCATTCTAGGTCACAGGGCAACAGAGCTCGGGCTATGCACTTACACAGACTGAGCCTGATGATAATACAGCACACACACACACAACCCCCACCCCCCCAAAAATTGTCATTTTTTTGTTTTCTGTGCAGTGAAGTGGAAGGGTTAAGCGTCTTTATCGTCTTTTGTTCAGCTCAAGCCACTGAAACTGCGTTCAGACCACTGTAGGGACACTGCACGTTTCCACTGACAGCCAGACCACTCACACACTTGTTTTCAGGTTAGCAGCTTGTTAAAGTGACATGACCCCAAATTACCTTTTCAATAAAACTTTTTTTATTCAAACACTGATTATATATAAACTACATTTTAATTACTGTTTCTGCTCATAAACTCACGTTTCTGTCATTACATAATTTTGTGGTGTGTTTTGTAGTTTTATATTATTTTTTCCAGAGTAGTTGTTTCTGTTTTCAAGCTGTAACTTTTAAAATTCACAAACTATTCAAATGTATTTTATATACAATTCCTCATTTATATATAGCCACTAATTAATACATTAGTATTTATTCATTGTTTGTATGGTTTTGTATTACTTGTTGCTACCTTCATGGTGAAATAGCAATGTTTCCTCTTGGGAATAATTTAAGTTTCACATCCTTGCAGTTGGTTGTTAATTTTATGAGCACAATATGCTTTCATGCAAATAATCTGACAGACCCATGTGTTGAGACACTTTTTCAAACAATTAAACTCCTGAAACTTTCTTTAAAAAAATAGATTTTTCACAAATGTGTTGCCATCCATCCAAACCCGGGTTTTATTAGTTTTTTTGTGGTTTGAAACAAAAATAAAATAATATGATACATTCTGGAGGTTTGTCAAAGACTTTCATCTGACACCTGTGATATATACAGTACTGTTCTCACAGTTACACAAATGAAAGTATAGGCCTACCCCCACACACACACACCTCCTCTCACAGAGCAGTCTGTCAGTCAGCTGAGGGAGACTAAAGACCATAGATGTGTATCAGGCATTTCGCCAGTCAAGCATTAAGTCTGACCTGGTCGGTGAATACCCACCACCCTCCTCTGGCCCTCAACCCAACCACCCTCCCAGTACCCATCCATCGTCCTCTTTATACCCCCCTCCACCCTCGATCCTTACCCCCAACTTCGTTATCTGCCTGTTTGGGGATGCTCGGCTTCTCCCCGGGCTCTTTGTGCTCCACGCAACTTGAGAAAGTCCACGTTTGTGTAATGGCCTGAATGGGCCTTAAGATGCACTTTAACCACTTTTTTCTTTTCTAAGATGAGGATGAAACACCCCCCCGCCCCTTCACTCCCTCTGCAGTTAGTATACAGCACCAGGGGCCGCGTGCGTTTGGTTGTTTCACATTAGTATAAAAGAACTGTTCAATTTAAATTTTGATATTATCTTTGTGTGGTGGTATCGATGGCAGACCAGCTTTATCTGCTTTGTCTGGGCTTTTAGAAATTACTCAAGACCAAACTTTTTTCTCTCCTTACACTGACATTGTGTGTCGTGCTATGTCTTATGCAACTGGTGCATCTTATGCCGTGCACTTGTTCTGCTTGTTTTATAAGGTCAAGCTTTTTTAGAAGCGTACATCTATAAAGATTAATAGATGTACTCATGCTCATGTGTATATATAATTCTAAAAAAGTTACATTTCATTAAGGTAGATCAACTTAAATCCTGGGTTTATTTAGTAAAGTTAAACAGTGAAAATTGTTTTACTTTATCTTGTATTTTTTACCTTCATTCTTTTAAATAAATACTTTGTAACATTAAGGTTTTACTGTACTGAAATTATAGGTAATTATAACTAATTAGTGCAACAGATGTAATCTGTCATTAATAATGTTTTTCAGCATGTTAAGTTGGGAGGCATGTAAACACACTAAACTGAACCTTACCTCTAATACTATAATTTTGAATACTATTTTGTCTGTTCTAATGTCAACTGCTTGCACATGTGGTTGTATGTACAGTATGGTAGGTGGTTTTCTAACAACTACTGGTTATTGACAGAGAGAGATGTGTGTGAGAAGGCTTGGTAAGTGGAAAATGATGAGGAGATAAAGAGATGGGCCTGATGAGGGGCTTGATGGTGAGATAACAGTTTGCGGTCCGATGTTAACTTCACACAGGGGTAAGCTGAATTCTGCACAACACAACAGGAAAAAGAGAATTTGTTTTTTAAAGTGCTGCAGTTTTTTTTAAAAGAGGAATAAATGAAAGTGAAGTCATTCTATGAGGGGCATAAAGATACCAACATTTCCACAGTGCGACCGGAGGGTGATATGCTTTCCTCTTTTGTTGATGCGCCGCACATGCAGGACTGCATTCCACAGCCCAAGATAATTAAGGGTGAAAAATCCTTGTCATTGCAGGGGGAAGCTCTTTAGGTACCAATTCACCCTGATGAATAAAACCCTAATTAATCCACTTAATCTGCTGCATGAGATTATTCCCATTTTCACAACCATGCACTGTACACTGCCTGTCCTGAATAATAAAAAGGTCCAGAGGAAAAAAAAGAAATATTATATATATATATATATAATATATATAGGGGGGAAATTTCCCATCCAAACTTATATGATAAGGTCTTGATCTCTCTATTATTTTGCCCTCAGTTTTACAGTTAGTGCTACACTGTTGAAAGTGTGCCATAAAAAACCGGCATGAAAGGGCAAAAGAGCAACAGTAATCATACTTGTCTTAGAAGACCTTGTGGTGGCATTGTGCTGCCCTCCATCGTATGTCTGCAGCCATTTTTCACAGCAGCTGTATATATGACAAGCTCGGGTTATCCGAGTTCCCTTGATTTAAGGATGTAAGAAATTCTGTTTTATTGAAGTTTTTATGACGCATGGAGAAGGAAAACCTCTTTAACTGTTCTCGACCCAATGTTTTTTAATAAAGAACAATTAATTCTTGATGTATAGGGCTGAGTTAAAATGAATAATAAATCAACTTTTTTGACTCGGTGTTGAGTAAAAACCACAGAAAAAGTCACTTTTGTTACACAGAAAAATGATGCAAAAACAGTACCAGGCACGCTGCAGAACAATCGTATTCTAAGTATGAACCTGTGATGCAAAATGCGACTAGTTCCAGTGATTTTTAAGCCAGTGGAGAATTCATAGAAAACATGCAAAGTGCGTGTACTCAATAATGGCCGCCCCCTCACTCTTATGCTTAGTCACAGGCAGAAGGAGACATGTATATTGTCAGGTACTGTAGAAAGTGAGAAGCAACTAGTGTTTCTGTGATTGAGTGTCGTTCAGAGAGAGATAGTGTGCGGTTGCTCTGGTGTTTTCTGTGTGTTTTAGGTTACAGCTAGCCCAGATCTCTTGCCTTGTCATCAGGCACCATTATATGGCTCCCCTCTCAGGCTCCTTAAAGTCTGTTCCTTCAACACATGCACACACACAGCACTGTATTCAATTCAAACTGTTTACCAGGGAACCTTTAGGGGAGGGCACACCAGCATGCAGCGGCGGTGGCTTACTGTGGGGTTTTTTTTTGTTTTTTTTTTTGCATTAAATCAGAATTTCTGTGTTAACGTCCAGCAAGCAGCTTATAACTTTTCACCCAATCGCATTAAGCGTGTTTATCGATACAGTTTTGCTAGTGAATTATTGAGAGGATGGCTCTGGCGATAATGGCTCTGACTGAGCTTAATCACTCATTATAATCCATGGTGGATAAAATATTCACCAGCGCTCATAAAAGGGACTGGCCTTGTAAAGACCTTATCACCCCATATCCGGGAAATCGATATTCACACTGCATCTGATAAGCAAATATGTATGAAAGAGAGAGAAAGAGGCTGACTGTTTAAAATGCTGCACATGGCCTTTAGAAAAATGAATTTAGTTTAAAACAAAATAGAAGCAGGAGAAGCTGATAATCAGAAGTTAAACAAAAGATCAAGACTGAGATAAAAGAATTAATTCAAACTATATTTCTCAATCACTTTGACAGATAATCCTTGTCTCAATTATTGTGACAATTCAACCATCTTAGGCTTTAACAGTAACAAGAACCCCCATTTTAAATGCCACTGAGAGGCAATATTACGGCGTAGGAGTATGCGTGTTATTGTGTGTGCTTTACAGTATCTATTAATATTGAGTGTAGAGACGTGCACGGCTGCCGAGTGCTGGATCTTATCAGCTCGGTGTAAACATATTTTGTGTGTTTTTCCTCCGCTGTGGTGGTGATAAAGAGATGGGCGACGGTCCAGCGGTGGCAGAGAGGCTCTCTCAGGTTACCAGGCTGTCCCCTCTGCTGCTGGCTGCCACCGTTGCCGCCAAAATCTCCAGCAAAACCTGAGCACCACTGTTTCTCACAATGCACTATTTTTCAGATGGGCTCCTTCTTATCTAGAAGCATCTTATGGGGTAAACATGTTGCTTTTGAGTAGATATTGATGTGACAGGGCACAGATAAGAAAAAATACTGTGTCAAAATAAAAGTTAAGTACTGTCTGTAGGTTGATATGTTCATGTAACAGCTGATAAAACATTTAACACAGTTTTATCACCTTCATACTACAAGAGTTTTCCTAATTTTATGAGAATTGCAACTTTTATTTACTGTAAAAAAAAAAAAAAAAAAAATGGTTAAACACAATCGATTTCCAGCTCCATCCTCCCAAATCTTATTTGGATTTCTGCTGTTGCACATTTCTAAGTTAGTTTATAAGAAGATTAAATGAGAGTTACACCTCTCTAGGGTATAATCAAACTTAAATGTAAGGAACATCACTACTGTACTATAGGGTAATGTAATGCACATTTGAATGCTCATGAATGACTTTTTGGCTGAAAGTGAAATAGATATTTGCTCATGCATAGCGCACGTTTCACTACTTTTTGTCACCTTTATCAAATGATACGGCCGAGGGAAGAGTTACCACTTCAGCACTTACATGTTGGGTTTGATAAAGAAACACAAAAGGTGTATCTCTGACTCCTCAAACATAGAGGAAGTAAAGCCAAAGTCAAGTAAAATGCTGATTCTGCATGTTCATAAATGCTCTATTAAAACATGTCAGGCCTCAGCTGTTAATTGTTATTACTCTCCACCTGTTTGAAACGTTCAGTGGTGCTTGCTGTTGCAGTAAAAACTTTCTGCACTGCAGTTGGTTTCTGTCAATGAGCTCAGAGCTGCAATCTGCAGAGACGCTGGGCTCAAACACTGCAGAGGAGACTCTGGGGTCATGCCAAGATGATCTCTCTCTCACCCTCTCTCTCCCCTTCTCTTTCTCTCTGTCCGTCTCTTCTCCCCTTCACATTTCGCCAGCTCTCACAGCTTACCTAAACCACATGAAGAGCCCAAGAGAAGGTGACCTTATATGGCAGCCTTCAGAGAAACTCAAGGACGTGTACACTTAGAGATAAACCTCTTTTTTTTTTTACTCTTTCCTTTATCTAATCTTTGAAATCAGATGTTTTTGCTCTTTATTTTCTGTTCTGTTCTTTAGCTGTTAATGAGACAAAGTGTGTGAGAACAGAGAGATAGTATCAGATCAGCGGGGCATCTTATTGTTGCAGTCGACGAGAAAAAGTCCAAGTACGAAAGACGTTTGACAGGATAAATGTTGTCACTCCTGCGGTCAGTCGGAGTTGACTCAACATTTAGCTTTTTTTTCCCTCCAATAATCAGGCAAACCCAGCAATATATCTAGGATGTTGTTTGCTTTGTTGGTTACTTTGTGTTTTCCTACATGAATCATCAAACCGGATTCAGAAAATTAATGAATAGCAAAGGGAGTTCCCAGTCTTTCCACATAAATATGAGAAACGTCTGAATGCAGAACATTTAACAGTAACTGACGCAACTGCACACCGCATCACAGCATCACCGGTCGACAGAAGGAGTGTGTAAAAGTGTGTGCATTCGTGTGTCTGTGTGTATTCAGCGGCACATATCTTATCACCGGTGCAGATTAAGCCCCTGCCTACGATAAGCTCCGCCGACAAACAGGGAGTATGGCAGTGGCGGCGGCGGCTGCACAGAGCCCAGATGGGCGATTAGGAGGGGGCCGCCGTGGCACAAGGGGGTGGGTCAAGAGGCGACGACCCCCTCCGTTTTTTGTACGATAACTAACCCCTGCTGACGCAGGGCCGTCATTATCACTCTGCTCCCTGGCCTTCTCATAAGCACCGGAGATTTGACATCTACACTAAGTTGACATGACTCAGGCCGTATCAGCTAGAGTCTGATAACATACTGGACTGCATGAAGACAGACGGAGCTCTCAGTACTTGTTGAAGCCATGTTGAATATCATTTTGTTATTACTATATCAGTTATAGCCTCATCAGGCTACTTTAACACAAATTAGTGTGTATACTTTCCAGATATATAAAGAGGTTTTTCAGATTTTTCAACATTGTAATTGAAAATTTAGCTTGTAGTGAAATTGTATATTCTTCAGCCTGAGAATATTTTACTCTCTTTTAATTTTACATTAAATCTTTTAATTATCAACCTCATAACAAAAGGCAGTGTGGCATTTAAAACCATCTGAAACCACCACTCAGGGAAAAAACAAAAAAACATGAAGCCCACAATTGGAAAAGCATGAGACACAAGTTTGAACTTTGCATCTGAGAATGTCAAGGTTTTCTGCTACTTGGAATTGGATTTACCACTATTATATGAGCAAAAACCTCAAATACAGAATCAGAAGGCTGCAAAATCTGCGTTTTACTGATCGATCTGATTAACGTTCTGAAAGTATAAAATAAGCAGGAGAAGAAGAAAAAAAAGGACCCCGTGAGATTAATTGTTAGAAGGTCATTAATTCCAAATGTGTTTGGTAAAGCAGATACACAGCAAATTAAGCTGTTCTGTGTGGACTGAAATATAAACACACAGCACAAAAAAACAACAACATTGCACGGCAAAATAAGACATGTATTTTAACTACTGAATTTCTAAGCAATACTGATGTATTGAAAGCTTTACAGAAATCTCTATCATTATAAGAACTGTGAAGAAAGGCTAAAGTAATTGTGTTGTTTAGGGTAGAAATATATGTTAATTTGTTTGAATATTAAGTTATTATATACCAGATATTAGTGTGCACAGACACACAACAAAGTGCATTTTTCAAATTCATATTTTGAGAACAGTTGAGTCTATTTTGCTTTACTATTTCCTTCAACTAGCTTTACTGAAAATCATTTACAATCTGAGCAATTATTTATTAAAAAAAAATAATTAATGATCATTTTTATGGGAGCAGCTCACTGTAATTACCATTCATTAGTGCCATCTAGTGCCCACTGCCCCAATACAGGGCATTTTCCCTGAACATGCCCTGTTTAACACATGTATAAAAATGTCTTACAAAATAAATTCCCATGCTCCTGTTCTAAGAGGATATCCTTCCGATGACACATTTCAAAATACTCTGTTTTCGGTATAGGGCTTCTTCATTTACCAATCCCCATTCACTTCCCTCTCTTTTCCTGACCCTTTGATAATGATAGTGAGCACATATTGTGTGATAGAGACGGCATATCTTAATTGGCTGCTGTGTTATCAGCCCTGTTTGATAAGCTCCTTTGTCTTGTCCATCGTTAGATAGCCAGGCCCGATGGAAAAGGAGGGCGTTTATTGGGGGTGGGGGTGGGATCACATCATCCTGAGACTAGTTCACGTTTTTATCCCAGTCATTTTGGAAATGACTGAGCTGGTGGAGGAATTGAGTAAAGATCCCTATGTAGGCACAGAGGTGACACTGACAGTGACACTGGCAGTTGTAGACAGAGTGAGGTCTCATAGCTTTGCAGTACGATAACCATCTTCTGTGAGATGGGACCAAGACACACCACTCTTAGGTTAGAGTGTTAAGAGATAGAAGCCACAGACAGATAAACATCAAACATCAGAAAAAATTAGTGAGCTACTTTCTCATCAGTTTTTTTTTTTCTTTTTCTTTTTTGGATGCCAGTGGCAGCCAAGATAACAGAACATCCCACAACCTTGTCTTGATATGAATGGGTGCCTATGGGTAAGAATCTGTCACAATTTCATGGTAGAAGCATAATCAACCCCTGTGTTCCCAGGTGCAGTGATTCACACATACAGTACATACATTCAATTACTTATATATTTTTAGAAAAAGAAAGTGCCCTTTAACGCCAGTCCCTAAAGCGTACAGTTATTATTACCCATGTTAATCAGCTGTTTCTCAATCAGAAATACTGAGAGAATCAATGCTACTTATTACTGTATTTATTACTTTCGCATTACTGTCGCTTCCATTTTGAATTGCTGTGTACAACAGCTGCCAACTCTTAGCCCAGGAAGGGCATGCGTGCACACACACACACGAGCGCGCACACTGTAGACTACGGTTTCCTATTATTCAAAATATCAGTTTCAGTAGAGATATAAACAAGGCATGTTTTTATTAATACATTAATTAGCTATACATATTTTTATATGTTTTACCTTTGTTTTCATTCCAGAAAATGAAGCCAGACTTCTCAAGTGCATTGGAGTCACATGTAGTTAGAATGGAACTCAGTGGTTCACATACATTCACCAACGTTACAATGTTGAAAACTCTTGCAGTATTAAAGGATAACACTGTTTTCATCTTTTTTTTTTTTTTAATCTTATTTTCCCATGTTATTGTAAATATCTGACAACATTATGTACAGGATTCCTACAGTGATAGACCTTTTTATTGAAGAGTAGGATCATTTTTGTTTTGTTTTGACCAGAAACATCACTATATATCACTACCAGACTCCATTGACAAAAACAGTAATTTTACTGAGTAGAAAACAGAAGTTGGTGGAATAACACTACCTTGATTGGTTAGTTTGTTTGTATTATTGTGTTACTTTCAGTAGTGAACAAAGTATTCATATCCTGTACATAAGTGAACGTAGCACACAATAACACAAGCAAACTTACACATCGAGGCAGTGGTATTCCAGCAAATTACTGTTTTTGTTAATGGAGTCTGGTAAGATATATATAACAATGTTTCTGGTCAAAACAAAAAGTTTTAATAAAAAGGTCTATCTCTGTAGGAGTCCTATCCTTAATGTCAGATTTTTGTCCCCATCAGGCATCATTTGAGAAAAGTGATTTTAAAAAAACAGATCTGTATCAAACAGACACAGGTGAAAACATGATAATGAGAGGCTACATAAATCTGCTCATATATTGCCCCTTTTAAAGCTGCAACTTTCATATTGCAGTCATACAATGATCCCAAAGCTACACCGGAACCTCAACCTCATGTGTGAATAATGTATTTTTCAGAAGAAAATGTTCTTCTTGTGCATCTCTTCTGTATTTCTATTTGTGTGCAGAAGAAACCAAAGTGACTCATTATCATCATTTTCAGAATTCGTGGAAGAGATATCCATGCTGCTACTATACTACAACAACAACGAGGTGGCCTGCAACCTTAAGAGCAGCAACAGCAGCAGGAAGGAGGCGCGGGAGTGTCGCACTGAGCTCCTTCCTTTTCAGATTCTGAAATGGAAACGTGTAG
Source organism: Lates japonicus (assembly GCA_033238685.1). Taxonomy (NCBI): domain Eukaryota; kingdom Metazoa; phylum Chordata; class Actinopteri; family Centropomidae; genus Lates; species Lates japonicus. The sequence continues at coordinate 5,966,047 of BRZM01000005.1, read as the reverse complement.
GTGAGATGTGAAAAACAGCATTACTTTCAAGTTCTCTGTGAGAAGTCATGCCAGTCAGACCTTGTTGTCTTCGTGTGACAGGCCTGGTAGTTTCCTCACTATTCATGTGGTTGAAACAGGAAACAAAACAGTGGCGAACTCAGTGCCGCATATCGCTGCTCAAGAGCGACTTCATTAGGACGTATTTATGTTAGGCAAATCAAGCTGAAATGCACAAAACTAATAAAAGATTACAAAACACTGTAAACATTCATAGTCACAAGCTGTAGCTATTAATTTAGATGAGGAGTTCAGGCTCATGACTAAATTCTGTGTTACCAGTCCCACACTCTTCTTTGTCAGTTTCAGTATAAGTTTAAAACCACTTACTATTTATACTTATAATGCTTATAAGTAGCATTCTTGCCACATGGATGCGCCTTATTGTTTAATATTAATTAAACTGGATCTGATCATTATTTTTTTACACTAATTAATTAACAGAAGAAAAGTCTCTGATGTTAAGGTTGAATTCACAAGTAAACTGTCATATATGTGTAAAAATATGAATTTCATATGATGTAAAGTTGTAAAACAATAAAATATAAACAAGTAAGGAAATTAACACTAATAATTTTATACTGCTTAAGCTGTTTAAATCCATTAACTAGCTCTTATTAAACTATTTTCTGTTAGATTTTATGCAATAATTACACGTTCCTTATCTCTCAGCCTACACTGAAATCATCTGTGCATCAGTAAGTAACACTTAAAACACATTCAGATCATAGTTGCTGTGTGTTTTAGCCCATTTACTACAGTTACATATACTTTAATTTCCTTCTGATAAGTTTTTAAAGCATGCATGTTTTTATGTGGTTTTCATATCTTCCAGGAAGATATGTTGATCACTGTTGTGAATTCCACAACTGATGCAAGTTTCAAGTCTGTGCAAGCTGATTTAATGCTAAATGAATCAAAACCAGTGGCAAGTGTCAAAGTAGGGGAAAAAATTAAAAATAATCTGAAACATTACAATACAGTGCACTTTTGAAAGTTTTAGCACAGCACAGCATCATGTATAGCAAATGGGCTTCAGTGGTGGAAAATGGGTACTATACATATGCAGTAGTGGAGTATTTCTATAATTATGAGAATTTTTGTACTTTTTACTTTTTCAGATGATTATTTCAACGATCAAAATAAAGGTATGAGAATCATAATAAACACTAGAAACGAAACTTTTTTGGCTTATGACCCCTTAACAAAGGAGCAGTATGTAGTTGGGGTTCCTCGTCATGTTTTAAATGTCAGTGTCAAACATGTTCTTTACACGCTGATGCGTCATTATTACTGTCATTTACTCTACAATAATATATGACTCACAGGAGACTTTTTACGGTAGAACAGGTACTCTTAACAGTGTATTTTGCAGATAACACTTCTGGAGTCTTAAGTAGAGTTTTGAATGCAAAGACTTTTACTCACCCAGCATTGGGTTGAAACATACAAAAAGACTGGTACAGTCGTTTACATAGATAACAATAAAAGTTTCTCTTCAATCCTGTATTAGTTTGCAAATAATATTTTATTTATGTTACACATGCATACTTGTTTTTGTAACAACTAGCTTCGAACAGTGAGTTGACCTTGGATAATATATTGTACTCTATGAGAAATCAGTACAAAAGAAGAGCAGTTTGGTTAAAGCGCCCCTTCCCCACCCCAGTGGGGCAACTGGGGGAGGAGGAGGCCGAGGCCTGGGGGCTCCCACCGCCTCTGCCCGGCTCTCCCAGAGGAGCATCCATGGTGATGGTGATTATGTCACCACTTAGTGAACTAACTGACACTGATGGGTTTGAAATGCACTCTGCGTCCCAGTGGGCCCCTGCCCTCCCAGCACCTCCCACCCCTCCTCCTTCCCCGATCCCCGGGTCTGTCAGGCCCCTCTGCTGGGTGTTGAGTTACCCTGGAGTGACGGCAAGGCCAAGTTCAACAGCACAGCCAGGCAGCAGCTTTCTAAAGAGGTTGTTTGCCTGTTTTGGAGGGGGGGCTCTTCTGAGTCACTTCTGGACCCCTTCTGTTGCACTGCTACCCCCACACCATGAGCTCCTCTTCTCTTTTTCCTCCTCCCACAAACACCCCACACCAGAGTTGGCGAACTATGGATTGTTACTCATTTCTAAAGTAATATCAAAAATATCACTGCTTCATCTGAGAAGTGATTAGTAATACAAATGCTTCATCCACCATTTCGAAACAGTAACTGGAACATGATCTTAAACTTAGTTACTGAGAAAAGTGATTAATTTATTTACATCTCATCAGTTAGAGTTACATGTTTCAGGAATATTACCTTGTGAGCAAAAAACCACTGGATTGTTACAGACAAACTTGATTTGCATGCTAGCTCACATCAATGAAAAGCTATGGTTGTAGTTAACATTTACTCTTCTCATATTTGTTCATTTTAAATCAAATACTTTTGAATAGACAACCAAAAATAAAACCAATTACAAATAATTTTTCTGTGTCTACCTTAAACACTGCTAGTTGTAGCTAATTAAGAAGCTAGTAGGTAATTAGCCCAGCTAATCAGTAAGTTAGCTTATTACCTAAAGTGAAACAACACCCATTATTATTTTGCCCATCCTGAGTCAGCTTGAGCGGTTGTTTTTAAATGTTGGGCATTTCACGCCTTCAAAGGAACAGCAGCTGCGGTCAGCTTGAGCTCACCAAATGAGTCACAAACAGAAAGTGTATTTAGCCACATGTTAGCAACGCACATGAATTCAAGCTGACCACAACTAAGTGAAAAAAGAGATTCTGTGTTCAGTTAATTCAGTTAAATTTCCTCAAAAGTGTCAACGATGCATCTTAGAAATGACAAAACAGTTTGTTTTTCATCTTACTTCATCTTACTAGCTGACATTTAATTCAAACTCATAATGCATTGAAATGACTAAGGCCTGACTAAGACTTGCAGGGGAACAGTTAAAAACAAACCAGTTCAGAGCCACATTGACCTACATTTACCTACATTATTCATTGGAACACCAAAAAAAGGTTTTCAAATGTCTAATGGCTGATTTTTCAGTTTTTATGATGCCTGTAGACATGACATATAGTAACTAACAACTAACAACTTTTCCTTAATTACTGTTCATAAAATAAAAAATATCCTTAATGTATATAATGCATCATAATGCTCATCACAGGAAAAAGGTGTACAACTGAATTAACATACCAGTGGTTTTTACTCACTTTCTCAATCCACCTCCACTCGCTTACATCAGTCCCACCTACTTTCCTCTGCTCTCCTCTCTGCCTTCTGCAACGTCTTCAACCCCAATGGTGTAATAACTTAGTATTCTGATTCATTAACAGCCCAGTGGCACAGTGCCACTGATGCCTACACAAATATAAAGAAGTCTCTTTAACACATCTAAACAACAGACAATCTCTAGAGGAAGAGGAAATATGGATCAGCTCTCTGCTTAAAGCATGATTCAGAAGTCACTTTTTCCTTAACACAATTTACTTTATGAAAACTCACATAAAACTGTTCATTAAACAACTGCCCTGTAAAATAAGCTTGATACAATATGTACAGCAAGCTTGATACAGTATGTACCGTATGTAACGTTACAGTGTTTTATGCTCCATCCTTAAACCTCTTACCCTGAACACATGCTACTTCACTAAAAGCGCAAAAAAGTATGACTCCGCATGATTCATTTCAAAGGGAATTTAACTTCAGTCTATTTCGCTAACAAAGATAATCGTGTTATTTGGATATTTTTGGCACATGATAAGTGCCTCATTCTTTGTTCTGCATTTGAACCGGAAGGTGACTGACTGAGATAACAGCCTGCTGTCTGATTCATCTAATAGATAACCCGTCATTAGCATTTCAAATGCACATCCTTATAAACCATGATGATGTTGCGTCAGCCACCATACCGGTGTCATGAAAGAAACGGCAAAAGTTTTCCCTAGGTTGAATCATTATGTGCACTACACTGCATACAGCACTGCAGATCGTGCACTACTCACTGAAAGTGTTAACCAAGAAGAGGCAAGTGGGTTTTCTTGGTTTCATTTGCTGATTTTTGTTCCTGATGCATTCAGCAAAAAATGACAGCAAGTGACTGCAGCTGCTAATCAAAGCACAGAGATGACATGTGGCCAAATGGCAGCATCTCATGTTATTGTCACTTTCCACTAACCATTAGAAAATTGTGACAGGCCAATTAGAAGTCAGTCCACGCCCTCACCTCCTCCAACTCCCTCCTCCTCCCTCCTCTCTCCTCATCATGTGCTGGTATAGAGAGACATATGTGTTTAGTCTATTAAAAGAGACAGCCGGCATGCTTTGGGGAGGTGACCCTGGGGCTGGATGACAGCTTCAGTTACACTAACACATGAGCTCTCCCCAAACCCCTACCCCTCCCCGACACACACACGAACCTACTAAAAACTGCCAACTGAGCTCTACTCCCCTCACCTCCCAAACCTCCAACCTCCAACCCCTAACCTCCCATAATGGTTGAACTGGCAAGGGAGCACCAGTACGTATGTGTGTGAGAGAGAAGGGGAGCAGGAGAAGGGGCGAAATTGAAAATTAAACTACTGAGTAGCCAGTTATGTTGATGGCCACGCTGATAGGCGTCAATCTTTGCTCTTTCTTTTTCACAATCGTCCTCTTACTCACTCCCCTTTTTTGCTGATTTAATTAAGTTTAGGAAATGATAGAATAACTGCATCCACCTGTGGCGGTTCACATTGTACTAATCTCTTCATTTAGCTGGCTAACCCCCAGTCTGCAGATAGCTGTGTTCACACTGTGGCTGACCTCTTCTGCACACGACTCGCGGGGAAAGCTCCCCGGGTTCAGAGCATTTAGAAATGCTGCTTGCCATCTAAACAATTAGATTATGAAGGATGAAGTCTGAGATGGTTTCCAAAATAGAGATATGATGACATGTTTCCACATACTTTGGTTGTGCTTGGAAGAAAAATGACAGTATCATTTATAGATTTATAGTAGCGTTAATAGACTTGCAGAGGAGTCTGAAATGGAGGTAACGGATGTTAAAGAACGGAGATTTTCTCCGCAAGTGACCGGCATCACCTCTTAACTCTGTTACATCATCCATCAAGAGGAAACTCTCTCCGTCAAGGACGGACAAGGAAGCTTGGGGCAAGTTTGGGAATTGTAGCGCAAAACTGGTATGAGACTTTTAGGTAGAGAGTTGAAGTGGAAGGTTGTCATGTCAAACAGGGAACCCCCCCCCCCCCCCCCCCCCCCCCCCCTAAAAGTTTCCTGCTATAGTGCCCTCAAGCAAGGCATTAAAACCTCAAAGTGCTCCACTTATGTCTCCAGCTGCCAGCAGTGCAGCAGTGAGGCTGTATTGAGGGGGTTTAAAGCTGTAACACTGTTGGCTTGAAATGGCAGCGAGAGCTAAACGAAAGATCTGCACTTCAATACCCAGAAACCATGTGAAGTGGCATCAGTAAACTGCACGACTCAAGTCTCACATTCATGAACCAGGGGCTGGTGTGTGATCCAGTGATGACAAGTCCAGTTTTGTCTGGATGGACTGTACACACCCACTAGGTTTTTTTGGATCCAGCACAGAAGTTCTGTCATTACCTATTGGGAGCGAATACAACTCTGCCAGCATTCCTGCCAGAAACAGGAATGAAATTTGGGAAAATTGGGCGAATCCGAGGCTTCCTAATTAGTGGTGATGCTTGTTATAGATCTGTGATTTTAGCTGATCACACAGGAAGGCCTGAGAGGTTGAAAACAATATCACAATATTAAAGAAAATATTTTCCTATGAGGCAAAAGCTGACAAAATTACACAAAAATAATCAAACTGATCTTTGATACAATAAAACAGTGAGTAATTAGGTATCAGTGGACTGTCAGGCTTAAAGATGAAATTATCAGGTGCGCTTGAACTGATTTGAATGCTGATTAGTTAATGTTAAATGATCAGTTGATTAACTGATTACTCAACTGTCAACATTACCTGACAACAAATGTGACAGTTGATGAATCATTCAAGACATTTAACAAGCAAAAATGTCAAACATTTGCTCCTTTTCTCTGAATCATTTTTAAATTCCAAACAATGGTCCAAAACCAAATCTGAAGAGAATCTAGAGTTATGTTTGGTTCTGAAAACTTTCTCTTTTCACTACTTTTGACATTTTAAAACCTTCTTTTATCTAATGCATCACACAAAACTGTAAAAAAAAATAAAAAATAAATAAATGTTTTCAAAATGAATTACAATTTTCTCTGAATGATTCATTTGGAGAGAAGAATTGTGCAAACCAACAACACAATATGATTATGCCCTCATGTTAAATTCCACCAACAGTCAATAAAGAGTCAGAAAGTTGTGAAAAATGGACCCTATCTAATCAGTGGTTCAAAAAAATACTCCTCACATTTGAGAAGTTGAAACTAACACATTTTGACATATTTGTCTGATAAATGACAAAATGGTTGTTTCCCATTTATCATATAATCACTTCATCAGCTAACTCAACCCCACCAACCAATCTTCAACATAGGTGTATTTATACATATTTTTACTTTGAAAACATGCTTAGTGTGAAGCACCAAGGGTCAAGCACATCAACATATCAAGTACATAACAGATTAGGACAGTGGCAACATCCTCTGATGTCAAATCACGTAAATAGTTATTTCAAAGAAAGTTTTTTTTTAATCCTCTCAGTAAAAGATAACTCTCCAATGAGCTATTCTTTATTGTATGTAATGCTGCTTATCATATCCTGTATAAATATTAGCCTCTTGGTTGACAACGCATTACCCACTTTAAGCCTGGAGGTTAAAACCCACTGAAGTTCCCTCCAAGTTGGTGCCACATATGACAGCATGATGGAGGGAAACAGAAAAGAGAGGAAAAGGAAAAAAAACAGGAATGACAACAATGTGAATGAGAGAGAGAAGGGTAGTGGTGACGGCTCCACTTTGCAGAGACATCATGCATTTCTCGGGTATTTAAGCGCGAGGGGGCTCGGAGGGCTTAGCGTTTCCGTAACGGCTGAGGCCTGCGTTTTGACTGGGAGAGAAGAGACCAATTAGGCCATTAATGTGAGTGCTGACGGGCGGATTACTCCCCTGGCTCGACTGCCCCTTTAAAAAACAGGCAGGAATGACAATAAAGCCAGTAATAACCCCAGCTCTTAAAGGGACAGCTGAGGGGGAAGGGGGGGGTGGAGAGAACAGAGTTTGTCTCGGAGTTCTCATCTCAAACGTGCTGTAGGATGTAATTCTCAGGGGTCTCAGCGTCACAGTCTAATGTCCTTCACAGCTGGCTTCGCATGTTCGAAGCTGCCAAACAGGCTTTTGTACACTTCCTGGGCCCTTTGTTTGAACCCTGGACTTGGGACTCTGATACTATTGTTCACTCGCATAGGAAGTTTTGCGTTTTCAATCAACGAGCACTACACCTTGAAGTTTCAAGGTAGAGCGGAATCCACAGATGACCCCCAGGCCGCACACCTAGTACACAAAGCTCACACGCACAACCAGATAGGGATACAATGCAAATTCACACGTGTGCAGACACACACACACATAGAGTCCCTACATTTCTGCTGTATTCCAGTAGGTCCAGGTTTACAGTTACAGGCCAAGAGTCAAGGGTGAGGGGTCATGGCAGTGCACTCCTAACAATGACGCAGGTGCACTATTCAGCTCCAGTCAGCTGGAGCGTATGGACATCCACCCCGTCACTCAATTAAGAAGACAGATCAACAAACACACACACACACACAAATGCATACATTCACATGCACTCATGGTCATGACCACCCATTGGACCCCATGTAGTTGGGGTATTCTCTTACGGAGCTGGGAATAGGAGCGAGGAATCCGAGCAGCACTGCCATGCCGGGGACAAAAGGCGGGGTGGCCCGGGGGCTCCGGCTAAGGAAGCTCCAGGTTCGGCCCCTGGATCTCAAGGTCCTCGAGGAGACCCCTTTAAACAGCCAGGTGTTCCAACAGGAGAGACTTTGTGGAACTGTTGCAGCTTTCATTGTTTGCTGCTGGTTTGGTGTTCAGTGAGATTTTTGTGGCTTTTGCCATGTCTTCAGATACTGTAAGGTCTAAGTTTTCAAAAGCATCTGCCGGACTTCATTAAGCAATTATTGCTTTTTGTAGAGTTATGCATACAAATAGGTGGATGTACCTAATAAAAAAACCTGAGTAAATACAAGAATTTCAAGAAAAGAACCTAAATATCACATGAAGTTTTCCACTTGGCTTTAACTATGAAAGAGGACTGAGTCACCTCCTCCTGGTTCTGGCACCTGTACTTAGCCTGATTGATGATAGGTGATGTTGCCGTGGAACACTTTGCTGGGTGTCTCTTAATGTCATATAATTGTTGGAGCATCTTGTGTTGTTTTTGGTAGTGGTGGTGGTCGCAGTTTTTGTCTGACAGTTGTCACAGACACAAAGAAAATTTCCAACAACATCATAAACTGAACTGACAAACTAACACTTGTAGAAATACTTACTGATATGTTTTTTATTTTGTTTATTTTTTCAGAAAGTTTTTTAAAACATGCAGGAGATTTCACTGGAAACGCAACAAGTGACAGAATCTAAAAGCCTCAAGAGTCAGTGGTAACTCCGGAGGAGGGGAAGTGTCACCGAGTGCTGACCCACAACTCTCCTGGGTCATTCCCACAGTCCTTCACAGGTGACAAGGCCACGTCGCTCACTCCTGCTGCCTCCTCCACAGGGTAAAGTTGAGGTAACATGAGTGTATATGGCACAAAGCTCAAGCCTATTATAGGCTGACGACTGGAAAGGACAGACGGACTCAAGTTCAACACCTGCACCACCTGACTGACAAATCCTTTAGTGCAACCCCTACTGCAAGGGTTTAACAGAAAAAGAGTGTTTGAAACAGCAGCCCCCAACTGTTATTGACTTAACTTATGGTGCAGCGTTCAAAGCATTTTGGTCAAAATGTCTTTGAGTGCAGTTCGTGCAGACACTCCAAACTCCCATATATTAAAAATAAATTATATCCACCATATTTCAAAAGCCCTGATTTCCTTCTCCCTGGTTCCAGGAAAACATATATCACAGCCAGTGTCTGCAGCCAGAACCAACAGTGTCTGTTTGCCCGTCTGGGGCCAGCCTGGACCCACACCCAGGTCAAAGGTCAAACAATCAGTCCTCATCTGCTCTTTGTCTCGCCCTCTCTCCTTCTCTCCCTCTCATAATTTTTCTCAGTTTTGCTTTTCTATGAACTTTTCAGTGTGTTTCGTTAAACAGCAAAAACTTCATACCTAGAACTTGAATGAATAAAAAATAGCAGTGCTTAATGACTCAGATTAGAGTTTGCGTTATTAAAGGGGCTGTTCACCCACATGTCCGCTGCACCTACCCCCAATACCTGGAATATGTATTGACATTTGTCCCCTTTGAAATAAAAAGAAAACATCAAAGAAACACTGCCTTTTAATGTGGGTGGTTTGACACCTTCTGCACAGTTACATACAGTAGACACAGTACAGCATGTTTTCCGTTACTTTGCACGAAACCAATGCGGCACTCTGTGATAAAAACCATTTGAGAAGATGTATTTTCTCAATCAAAAATGTATAACCAGAAAAAAATACAATTTTAAGGCAGCGTCTAGCGGTAGTTCCCAACCCAAAGGTCAGGGCCCCTAAAGGACAGTAAGATACACCTGAGGGGTCACAGACGGTTGCCAAGTGAAAGAACGAAGTCAAAGAAGATTTCTGATACACAAAACTATGTATATTTTATGCTGACTTTAATCTTGTCAATGTCACTTCTTTAAACATTTATCAAAAGAACAACCCTAATTCCAGACTATAAAGGAAGTACTGGACGATTCCACAAAATTGAGATTTCATAGCATTTATCTATTAATATCTTAATATATTAATATAATCTATCTATTAATACATTTTTTACTTAGCTTGTTAGTCTGTTTTATGACCAGTCCCAACATTTTTGAAGAGCTCCATTTCTTCAATATCTGCACATGCATCTATGCTATGGTTAAGGCTATGGTAAGATTGTGATTACTGTAAATAAACTACAGTTACGGTACAATTGTGGTTTAAAAAAATCTAGTAAATGTTAGATAGTGATTACAGATATAAAAATGCAAACAAAAATTGCAAGTCATGCCCTTGCCAAGACCACCACATACAGGGCACACTATCTCCTGCATACCTAAATGTTGATGTGAGTAAATCCAATATGATATCCAATATGATGATAATTCCTAGGGTACTCAGCTGCAGAAACTTCAAAAAGTCTGCAAAGTTGTTTGTTCTCTTTTCCATTCTTTGTCTGAAATGCTCATGAAACAGACACATATGCAACTTGTAACGAGAGGTTGTGAGTACGTACTGCTGCACACTAATGGGTCACAACTCAGAAAAGGTTGGGAACCCCTTACATTATGTATGTGACACTTCTTGTTAAGAGGTTGCTGTGATGTTTTTTTTACAGCTTCTGGATGATACAGTGGGACTTTCTAAACCTGTCAACAGGGTTAAACTGGCCAAAACAACCGCTCCTCAGGGCAACAGCAATTTTTGCAATACATAAGATAAACCTTTAGTGTCATCTTTGTAACCTGAGAGGGGGGCCATTGTACCCCTGGTCTGCTGTACTGTATGTCTGGCACAGGACAAATCCCTGATTCCAGTCTGAAAACACAGACTCTGTAACCCCCTAAACTCCGGCTTCTACTTGTGTCCTTAAAAAAATGCACCCACTTTAGCTTGAGAGTTAAGGCTCCTCAGCTAACACCTGGCTCGGCTAGCGTGTCATATCGCGGCTAATCGTATTAGGCTAATCGCTCCCAGATCAGCACATCCACGCCGACCCCAGCACGACCCTGTGACCTAACCAGGGAACCCTCACACGGGATCAGACCGTGAACTTATCTTCCTCAAAAAAACCAAGACTCCACCCTTCACTGTTGCTTAGAGGGACACAAGCGGGGGAGACGATAGAAGGGTGTGCGGATATGACCAGATTCCTTTGGGGAGAGGGGTCTGAAAATGACTTATGTTATGAACTGGTGGCACTTTGGTTGAACCCTTTCCTGCATAAATGGGGTCTATGACCAAGAGGGTCGCATAATGATTGCTACTAGGGCAAAGAGCTGAATTACTTATAATCTTCTCTTGAAACAAACAGCTAAATATTATCAAACTAGCATCTCTGTGGGTCTATCCGTGGGTCTAATCTCAAAGAATTTGAGGAGCCCTCACTTTCTTTCTCCTCACCTCACTGCCTTCCTCATTTTCTCTCTCTGTCATCTGTCAGGCAGCTCAGTTCTTGGCACTCACACCACCTGCTCAGGACCCGCTGGATTTCTCTCCTGCAAAAGAGCTTTGCACTGTGCCACAGCCAAGGTTCCTCACATCTGCCAGCGTATTTTCCCTGTCTCTCCCTTTAGCTCAGTTGTCGCCTTCTTTCCCTTCCACGCTTAATCTTTTTTTTTCTCCTCTTATCTACACATCTCTGTATTTTGTGACTTTAATCAGCCTCTCCACTCTGTCTTCAATCGATGTGTATTTTTCAGTATTCTGTTTATCTGTCAGTTTCTGTTTATCATCAACTATCTCTAAGCTTTACTCTTGACTGACAACTGCTAAATGTGTTAAGAAGACCGTACGATGCATTGCCAGTATGGCCAGTCCTTAATAGTGAATCTTTAATATTAAAAAACTGGGGGGAAAACATATGTGCCATGTGTTTTAAGGGTAACAACTAAGGATTATTTCCACTATTTATACTGTAATTTAGTGATTACTTTCCAATTAAATGTTTAATTTTGAAAAATGGCCATATGTTTTTAAAGTCCAGGATGGTGTTTTTGGATGTCTTATTTTGTCCAATATAAGATATTTTTGCTTGAAATATGACTTAAACAGTTAACTGATAGTTGCTAATTAGTTTTCTGTCAATAACTTGTTTGTATTGTTTCAGCAATAATGTCTTTATTTATTTTCATGAGATAAAACTTTGAAATGCTATTTTTAATCAATCAGTTCATGTATGGCACATTTTTGCTCAGTTTCTCTTTTTCAAATTATTAACTCAGACTTTAACCACTAAACTAATAAACATTCAAGCATCAAAAATGAGCACTCTGCAGCAGTCAGCTGATTTTGGCCGTCTGTGCCACGGCACTGTGTGGACAGATCCTGCTAAGCCAAACACAACACAGGCAGCGACCAGCGAGAGCCTTCATTCATTTAGGACCCGAATGCACTGCCGTGGCCCCAACCACCGCCTCCCTTCCCCTCTCTTCCTCTTTCTCCTCCCTCTTTTTTGCTGTCGTTCACTGTCTCAGTCTGTGATGAGGGGAGGGGGGTTGTGGAGAGGCAGGGGGGGTCAGGCGGCGGTTACTCAACTACAGTGAGCTTAGCCTCTCCACACTGTCCACTAACTATCAAAACATGTGTGAGCACAGGCTAGGATGAGAGCGCCCAGCATGTAACCGAACGGTGCTACTGA
>BRZM01000005.1:5809096-5953478 GCA_033238685.1 Lates japonicus | reverse complement strand
TCTGCAGCAGTCAGCTAATGATTTGGCCCGTCTGTGCCACGGCACTGTGTGGGCAGATCCTGCTTAAACCAAACACAACACAGGCGACCGTGAGGCTTCATTCATTTAGGACCCGAATACTGCCACCGCCTCCCTTCCCCTCTCTTCCTCTTTCTCCTCCCTGTCTTTTTTGCTGTCGTTCACTGTCTCAGTCTGTGATGAGGAGGTTGTGGAGAGGCAGGGGGGGTCAGGCGGCGGTTACTCAAATACAGTGAGCTTAGCCTCTCCACACTGTCCATTAACTATCAAAACATGTGTGAGCACAGGCCAGGATGAGAGCGCCCTGCTCTGGCTGCCATTGTTTTTCTGCCTGTGTTCACTTTTTATTTTAGGTTTTATTTATACAGGGGGAAAGTTGAGAAAGCAACACGTACTTTTCCAGCAAAAGCCTTATATTCATGGCAGGTCTAGGGACAGAGTATCAACAACATGACTGGGCAGCTTTACTGGGGCAATTAGCAGTTACCTAGTTAGTAGCTTCAGCATTATTGCCTCTGTAAAAATCAAGAATTCTGCCCTATACAATAGAGGTACAACAAATTTATTCATACTATTCAGAGCATCTAAAAATTGACATCTGAGACTATTAACGGCATGTGTTTTTTTCCCAGGTACTCTACAGACTTTGTTGGGGACCTACCTATTTTACATATTTACATGTGTGTAAATGGACTGCACCTATACAGCACTTTTCTACCAGCACCCTCCTGTCGTGCAAGGTGCAGCCCTGCCTGTCTTGCTTAAGAACGCTTCAGCATGTCAACAGGAGGAGCTAGGGATCAAACCACCAACCCTGGAATTAATGGATGACCCTCTCTACCTCCTGAGCCAGGCCATTATACTCTACTGTATGTCCTCTACTACATTATCATTACAGTTGTTACAAGGTAAATTTTACATGAAGCAAAGTCTTGGGCAAGGTTTAAAGTTCCTGGTCAGAATCAAACCAGTGATTTTCCAGCTATATAGTATGCATGCTATAGCCACTTGGCTACCAGACGCCTCATTAAGATTTATGAGTTATGTTCATTTCAGTCAAGTCTAGGTAAATGAAATAGTTGAAAAGTAATTCCCATAGTGACATTTTTTGTGAGCAAGGTCAACTCATCCTTTAAAAATTTAATTTCATGAAATTTTCCTTTACATAAACTCCTTCTACAGTCAAGTTTTGCTACACATTTTAAATCACTTCACTATATAAATACCTCTACTTTCCATAATAGATCATTTGCGGCCTCCTTAGAGCTCCCACACCAACCGTGTCGGATCTTTTAGTGCCTTGCTCAATGCTCCCTGACTGCAGTTAATGATGACTGAGTCAGGGTTGGTGGTTCAATCACCGGATCCTCCTGGCTACATGAAGACAGGGCCTTTAGTAATACACTGATCACATGCACAGTAGCACTGCTTTGTCCAGCCTGGAATAAAAAGTGCTAAAGTGCTTCAGTCTGGGATTCAAATGCGCAACCTTCTGGTCATTAACCAGGTTTGTTAGACACTACAGCTCCCCTAACACCATCACTAACTTTAAAGACTTTATAGAGAATGTAGAGTTTGATCACTGCTGCTGCCTTAAAACTGGGTCTGGATTCAAATGGTACAAAGGCTTTTTTAAAGAGATAAAAAGAGAATTATACTCATGAGATGTGTACGCTTATCTGTCTCCTCCATAATACTAAACATGGCAAATGGCGGCCATTTGTCTCCATGAGTGAACTAATGGAGAACTACAGACTGTGGGCACTGACAGGTTTATATTGGTAATAATCTGCCATTCCTTTGACTACATTAGCGTTTTCAAAACCAGACTTTTAAATCTTTTTTATGAACGGCATAAAATGTCAGATCTGGCCAATACATCTCTATATGAGACCCCTAAAGTTCTTTTCTCTGTGTGCAGACAGACATGCCGTGCTCCCTGCGCTGTTCCTACTTCCGATCTCTCTAATGTTTTTCAGTCATAATAAATCTGGCCCTGACTTTCTAAAGCAAACAATGCTGTGGGGACTGAGTCCTCCAATAACACTTTGTCAGTTCCAATCAGGCCTGAAATATGACTCAACTGTCTGTGCCTCCCCCTGCTCAAAATACCCCCCCCCCCCCCTCCCCCCTTTCCTCTCTCTTGCCCTTTCTCCCTCTGATATTCTTTCTTAGGCCTTGCAATCCCTTACAGTTCTTTCCTGACCCATCAGGACCCAGTGCTTTTCCCAGTACAGTTATTAATATCTACAGGCGGGTGAATTACCCTGGTTTGACAAATATACACGACAGACAAGTATGCAGACACCCAAAAACTGTGATCCATGTATTTGTTGAATGTCTCAATTTGAAACCATGGGCATTAATATGCTGCCTCGAGTCTTTCAAGAAGTCTTTCCACCAGATTTTGGAACCTGGCAGCAGATTGGCTCCCAAAGGCGTTTGGATGGGATAGAGGTCAAGTTACTTTGCAGGCCAGCCATGTTCTTGCCATTGATCTTTGCTTTGTCCATTCATGTTAAAACAGGAAATGGCTTTTCCCTGAATTGTTGCTGCAATGTTGGAAGCACACTGTGGATTTACACTTAGCCACTTCACAGGCAGATCAGATAACTATCAGCTATCAAAAAAGGCTAAGTCTAAATGAATCAAAGACAGACTGAAATCCAGTAGCATTCTAGCCAGATGTTGGAAGAGTCGGAATCAGTCTCTCAGAGATTTAAATGTAATCTTTACTCCCTCCAAGTGAAACTACGTTGGTCCGTGGTCCTTGGACGTAGCCACCAACCACTGAAATAATGGGAGCTTGCGTTGCTATTTTAAATTTTTCTCCCTGTCACATAAAAAGCAACAGGTAGAGGGCAGCTCAGCAAACGTAATATGTCCAATAGTGAATTGTTGTAGCATTTATCTCACCCCCCGTCAGTGAGTGCAACCACTGAGTGATCTGAATGGCTGACAGCACTGATTTACAACCGATGAAGACAATAAAACTTTTGTCTCACTTGTACGTCATCTTAGCAAGCGGTCCATATTCTTGTTTTAGCTTATGGATAGTTGTTAGCTACCTAGATAAATCTTTATTGTTGCAACTAATCTGCAAAGTTACTTTCTTTGTTATAGTTTTGGCAGTTTCTGGGCCGGAGTGGGTTGACCCTGATTTGCATTCAGCCTAGGAAAACCAAGATGGATGGAATCAGATTTGTGATATGGCCAAAGGAAATGCGTGTATGCAGCTAAATGTAAATTTATGTGTATCTAGTTTAATCTTTTATGTGGATGTAAGATACTTCACTACCTGCTAACACCTATCATTTCAAGGGTTTTGTATCCAGAAAGAATCCAGACCCATCTGTAATATGGGGGCTATAGTGTACTGTAAAGAAGAATCCCTTAAAGTTTAAATTAAGATACCGTAACTGGGACTTTGGGATTAAGTCCAAACCATGAAAACCACTCTCAGACCAAAAGCACATAAAAGCATGTGTCCACATACTTTTGGCCTCCTATACTTCTACTTCTGCATGATTTCACTATCCGTAAAAGTGATCTGCAGCAGAGTTCCTCTCTATTGGTAGGTGAAGAGGAAAAAAATCTTCCTTGTAAATTTCAATTGCCTTGAACCTTTCTACCTTTGTAGCTACGGTTGAACGAGTTGACCCCGTATATTTATTTGTTGCGCTTTCTTTTGAGTGCGTTAGCCCACGGCCATGCTAATCAGAGCTGCTACCCCCACATCCCCCACCCTCCCTTGAGCCCAACCCCTCCACATCCCACACAGAGACTGAGGGAAGACATCAGTGGCGATGCCCGGTCGACCACAGAGCGAGCATGTTCTCTTCACGCATGATTAACGCTGTTGAGAGCGGGGGATAGACCACCTCAAAGAGAGAACTGCCCCGACTTCAAAGTCTCGCCACTGAGAAAGAGACTCTGTCCCCTGTGTGTGCAACCCTCCACCCCCTCCACACACACACACACACACACACACACACACCGTTCCTTAAAAACTTAATATAACATGGCCTCAACTACCCTTGTAAACACACATGCATGCACACACACCCATACACGGAAATGTAAGGGGTGCTTTAGGGAGGGTTTTAACTGGTATTATTGGTGAATGATTGACTGGTGGTGATGGAGTGCAAACCTGCTCCCTTTTTACTATTTCAGCATCGGTATTAGCTTGTGTCGTGCTTTTCACGGACTATCTAAACTTCACTTTCTGATCAAATATATCCTCTGTTTGTGTAACAAGATTTAACTGATATGGGACTTAGAAAAAAAACAGCTGTACTTCTACAAAGTGCGCTGAGTACAGGACTGTTTGAATATCTAAACTTAAATTCTCTCCATCTTGCTACTCAGTTTGAGGAGGGTAGTTTTGGCAGTATGTACAACTAGACTAGACCTGTCACATGAGAAATTCAGGGCAAACAAGAGCTCTGTCCTGCAGCTACCAAGTTAAAACTGTGTGAGGAAACTGCCACAGATGGCAGTGAGAAGGACTGCAATATTTAGATATGTTATGTTACAGTTGAAAAAAAAAATGAAGATCCTCTCCTACTATCATGGTGAAAGGTGGTCAGCAGTGATGTCCTAGGTGCATTTAAGAAGTTTCTGTTGAATAAGATGATTTTTAACCAGGTGAACTGACGTGTGTCAATTAGTAGAAGTGTGTTAGTAGCAGTCATAACGAGAGATAAAAATAATGCCATTAAGTGTCACAATGCCTCTCAGTGATTTGGTGCAATGTGATAATGATTCATAGCTCTCTGAAATCGTAATTTACTCACTCTTAAGTACACAACTGAGTGTTTATTAAGTAAGGAACAGGTAATAAATGAATAAGTGAGTCACAGCCTGGCCTTTGCGAGTAGAAATGCTGCCACTCAAAGTATTTCTTGAACCCACGGCAAATGAGTCACAATGAATACATCTGCATCCTACTGATTTGACAGTTATACAGTAGACAGAGCACCTCTTCACTTCAATTTTACTGGTTCCCTGGGATCCGGCAGTTGGCACTTTACAATACGTAATAACAGGTGTTTGATATTTTCTCTAATTTGGTCACTCGGACGTGCATAAGAGATCAATTCCCCAGTGTACTCAAGTAGGTCTTAGTTTGTTGCCTGATATACACCCATCTCCCAAAAAGGCCTGTATCAGCAAATAAAGTAAGAAACATGTGATGATATAAGTGTGTAGCAATGAAACCGACAGAAACATAGATTGACCTCACAAACTTTATCACAGGCTTGACTTCTCTTTGAATCTCTACGGGGTGGTGTAGTGACAAAAAGAGAGGTCAACTCACATTTCCTAGAAAGCTTTAACTAGTGAGGTGTGTTTGAGCTGGGGTGTGTGTGTGTATGTTCAGTATGAATGTGGAATTTGGCCCGAAGCGCAACGACTGTCTGCACTCCAGCTTTAAACCCACATAATAGAAACACAGAGGGAGAGAAAGGGAGCTAGGGACAAGTGTTACACCATTACCTGACAGCAGAAAAGCATCACAATACACCATTCATGGCACTATTCGAATAAATAAACAGTAAGGGCTTATTTATGTGGTACAGGTTGTGTTGCCTTTCTCCCATTATGGGCCTCTATCAAAACACAACTTCAGTTACTTACAATTTTCTGTTAAGCTTGTGATTATTACTAGACGTACAGGTCGGACATGTAAAATAACATTCGCCGTTTCTCCAGGAGGAAAGTTTTGTAGAAGCTTGGGAAGCTTTTAAAGTGCGTCTCAACAGGAGGTTATGTCAACTGGCCAGTGTGTCAAGGCTATTTCTTTCTGTCAAAACTAGTGCTAGTGCCAAGCGGCAACATTTTCATTTAAGGTTTTCAATAAGACAATCCTCTAACCACAAAAACTAACCCAGCGTAGCACTTTCCTCACCCCCTCCCTCTCCTTCACCTCTCTTTTGACATATAAGCTAAACATTCAAGCACAACCAATCAGGTTTGAGCACCACACTTCCTGGATTATGACACTCCACCCAGTTCTGGCAGAGAGGATGGCGCTTACATAACCTCTGACCCCTCTAATGCATTAATTGAGGGGGAAGTATGTGTGGGTCCCATTTATTGTGATGGAGAGTGTTGGTAATTGCCCAGTGACCCAAATGTTCTTTTTCAACATCGCCCCCCTCGTGCCACCAAGACCCTGACCTTCTGCTTCCAAAACTGCTGCCATATTGTGTGGCCGTCCCTCCTACATGTGCAAACCTTCGGGAAAAGCTGAGACCAATAGTTTTGGCCAAAACCTGCCGATTTTGAGTGCTGCTATTATACTTTTACCTTTGGATTTTATAGATTTTGGTCTCTACCAACCCTCAACCCCTGTTAAGACCCATTTAAATCAAAGTTTTCAGATATTTGCATAGTAGGTTAACACCAATATTTTAAAATTTGGATGTTTAAATCCCCAAAAATACTAGATTTTTTAGGCCAAAATTGAAATTTGACAGGTACAAAATTCTGCCAAATTAGTAGCTGCAAATATACATTTTTTCACATAAACATCCAACATACACCAAAATAAAGTTGTTACTGGTCTCTAGCAGAAAAAATATGCATCTTAACTTCATGTCAGGCATGTTGATTCATTATCTGAGCTCTAATTTAGAGTCTCAGACTAAAATATTCCATCAAATAATCAAATCAAACTTCTGTTTTCAGGATCAGTATGCGAGTATCTGAGTCATCTGTCTAAAACCCACAGAGGTCAAAGGCTTGCCTGTGCAGACATTTTCCATTTCATCTCCAGTCTAAATTTGAACATGCTGGTTGTTTTTGTTTGGCTGCCGCAGGCATACACATACCCAGCCGGTCGGTGCGGCGGCCTGCGTAGGGGATGTTTACGAGTTACGGTGAGGGCAAAAAACATGTGTCAATATTGATTATCATAACCAAGTCCCAGAGAGCCTGTCGATCAATTAGCCGTCGGCCTTCTTCTCGCTTCAGACATAGCAATAACAAAACCTCCACGAGGAGGAACTCAACCTTGCCGATTAATGACAGCTTTATTTTCCTTTGCACAGCATAGAAGTTAACCAACACACACACATACACACAAAACCACACACATGCAAGTGTGATAGTATCAAAGAGGAGGAAAGGGAACAATTGCAACTAGAAAATCACGAAAAGGAGAATTATTAAAGAAAGTGGTGTTTACATTGGAGCTCTCTTGGCGTCAGACATTTTAACTGCAAAGATGTGGAGTCATCAACACACACACACACACACACACACTTGCATCACATTCAACACAGTCACTCAATCCTATTATGAGAGTTGGCAGAGTGGTCCCGTGTGGCCTACTCTTGAGGACAGCCCCCATGGGACCCAAAATGCATTAAGAAATTAATGTTCACCCTGGGATCCTTCCAAAACCCCTGACTTAACCTGTGACTGTGTGTGCGTGTGTGAGAGTGTGTGTGGATAGAAAATGGGAGTCCAAATGAGTCAGGAGTTTGACCACTGAGGTCAGTAATTGATAGGCCTCTTTTCGATCCCCCCACCACCACCACCCCACCCACCCACTTGGCGCCTTCTGTTGGCCAAAGACAACTGGCCTTAAATAGCAACCTAAAGCAAACACTCCTCACCATCATGACTTGTTCTCAAGTCAGAAATCAGTCATAAAAATGCTCTGGCGGAGGTGCATTTAGGTTTTTATGTGCCTCCTAATCTTGATACACAAAAAAGATTGCTGTGCAGAAACAATAACAAACAAAACAGAATGCCCGGCCCCACAACAGGAAGTTGACTCTCAGATATGATCTTTGGATTCTGGTTTGTAACAGCCAAAATGGCAGCCCTAATAATAATGGGTGGCAGTAATTTGTAGCAGTAATATTTTAGGGACAGAAAGTGGATTGATTGTGTTGTGTTTTTGTTGGCTGCACAACTGGGAATTTATGGGGTCACTGATTGTTGTTAATGGGGTATTTTTGAGAAAATAATAGCCATGTTTCTTGGCAAGGGCAAGGAATTGTAGGCGGTTTCAAAAATGTATTTACATCATATTAGACAGTGTTAAAACATTAACTAACACTGTACTTTTAATGACATAAAATGTTGACTTTTGAAACTCATTGTCACTCCAAATACTTATGACACCTGTGCTGGTATGTAATTGATCAAAAATGTTAATCTAAAAATCTAACCTAACTAATCTAAAACCCAACTTGAGCAATGCATACTTGTATTCCTGCAACCTGACTGGCAGTTCATGATTCATTTCTGTGCATGGAAATTAAATATATCGAACATTGTTATATTTTTAACAAAGTTCCATCATTTTATATGGCGATATAAAATCATATCGGAATAATTATAATTACTGTTTTATCATCCAGCCCTAAACATACATACATCTCCAGTTAAAAGGTAACATCTGGAGTGTGTTCATAAATCTTCAAAGACATAAACACAGCTTCCTTTCAGTGAATCTTCAAACATAAATTCTCTACATTTCTACATTAATAATATCTCATACTGAAGCACATGTTTTTTCTGGCTTAGCTACACAATCTTCAGCAGAGTTCCTCCTGGAGGCCGCAGGTAAGTCAACACAACTCACTGACGTAGGCTTGTACAGCTTTCCCCCTTTAATCTGCATGTTAATGCGGTTAATAGCTAACACACACACATACGTGCACATATTTGCCCAAACACCTATGTACATATTCTGACATTCCCACAAGGAAACCAAAGCTGCCTCAGACGTGCCTGTTGTCTGCCTGGTGAAGTGAAGACTCGCTACACAACCACCTCCATGTTTGTCTTGGTTTTTGTCTAAATTAATGCAATTATCTGGGATTGTGCTTCCACAAGTTCTGAAGTATGTTTAAATGGTATTTAGTAAATGGTTGTATTTATGTTATGATCTTATCCAAAGCGCTTGACAATTTGTCTCTCTCATTCAGATGTATACACAGACACTCACACTGATGGCAGCGAGCTACCTTGCAAGGTGCTGCTCCGATGGTCTTGCCAAAGGACACTGCAACATGTGGACAGGAGGAGCTGGGAATCAGACTGCCAACCCTGTGATTAGTGGGCCAGCAACTAATGCTTTCAAGTAGGTTTTCACAAGTGCAATTTGCTGTCAAATGTACATGTATGTTACAGGACTGCTACTACATGCCATGTATATGTGTCAGATCTATCATTTAAGTTTCTTCTATGCTATAAAATGATATATATATATAAATATTGAAAATTGTTTCAGCGCTAGTGTGTTGCCTTATACAAGTTCAAGTGTATTATCATTCATTAACATACAACTATACAACCAAGGACAAATATATACATGAGAAATGGACAATACACCAATACAAACAAGCCCCTTAATGGCATGTGTATAAGTATACATAACAACTGCATATACTTGAAAATATAATGAACAATAAATGACTAAAACCCATGACTAAATGACCCATAGAAAGACATCAAAACACAGAGTGGCTTACAGTTGTATGAGTGTCATCAAACTCATGTTCCCCAAATCCAACTAGAAAAAAATATTTTTTTTAGTGAGTGCTACCTCACAGCTTGTTCAGTCGGGCATTGTGTATCCAGCCTTAAGTCAATGTTTGGAACTTTTAACAATGGTGCTGGAAGTGCAGTTAAGCTCCTGGACAACTTCTAAAAAACCTAACCTACATTACAGCCATTTCACAATGCAGAGGAGACCTGAGCACACTCCACTGCTTCTCAAAGCAAGAGGAGCAACTCAAAGTTGCCGACGTGTACGCAAATGTGAGCATTTTAGAAATGGACTGGCTTGTAAATTGGGCATTTGTGTGTGGGTGTGCGTGTGTCTGTCTCTCTATCGACTCAAATCCTGACTGAAGGGAGAAATAACACTCTAGTTTGTTCATATATTAAGAGTAAAATTCTCTTGCATGTGGTCAAACTGTGAAATTCAATCAGAGGGACTTATATTTGAAAAAGAAAAAAGCCATATATTTCGCAAAACTTAACAGCTCCAATCGCCTCTGTATGTATGTGTGTGTGTCTACGTGTGTGTGGCCATTTTTTCCTCTCTCTGCGGTCTGTTCATATTCTAATCAGTATGTTTCCTGCTTGCATTGATCAGGGCCTGATAACCACCACTCCTACATGGTGTCTCCTCAGCAGATGCAAGAGCCAGATAGAGGGTCAAAAGAAAGAAACCAAATGAGAAACTACAAGGCTGCACAGGATGAGAAAATATATCTCTGAAAGACACGGGTTCTGTTGTGCAAATGCTCTTCACATGTCAGATTTTTTTTAATCAAAATGTGGCAATCGATGAATTGTGCACATCTCAGATCAAAAATATGTAAAAAGGTAAGACGGATATCAGTTTCCACATGCATCAGAGTGATATTGGTCTTTTATTAAATGCCAGATTAAACCTTGTCAGTGTCATTCAAATGATGGCAAATGATGCAGGTTACCCCCTGCTCATAGCTACACAAAAGCTGTTAATAAGTGTCTAGTTTATTTAGTAGTTTTGCATTTGACAGTTACTTCATTTGACATCCTTCATTCAAATCCCAAATGTAGCTTCCAACCACTAAAGTTGTGCTGAATAAAACATTGCACTGTGTTTCAGTGGAAAGTTTTAGTTTCAACCTGTGTCATTTCAAAGAAAGGACATGACTACAACACTAAAACTTTTGTACATTTTTGGTACAGAAATTGTTCAAATCCAAAAAAAATGAAATATTGCACAAAATGTTGCTTTCTGTCATAATCTTTTCCACTCACATGTCCCGTGTTCATCTATTTCAGATACAAGTCACGAGTGAAATTCTGAGAAAAAAGTAGATTTTTGTACATTTTTTAAAAAGCCTGAATAATGAAAACAGTCATTACTACCACAAAATGTTGGTTTTCCATTCACGTGTTGTGTCAGAGATAAGACGACTGGAATTCTGAAACAAAAAATTATTTTTTTGTACATTTTTGATCTTGAAAACAGTCAAAGGAAAAACAATACAATCTAGAACAAATGAGCTCCCGAGCTTGTCTCAGTGCTGTTTCAGACACCAAATTCTGAGAGAAAGTCAGGTAACACTTATAAAGAGCTAATATGCATGCTGATAAGCAACTAGTTAATGGTGCATATCCTAATATAAAGTGTTATGGAATCGCAGTTTTTGCCAAAAAAAAGACACTGAATACTAGCAAAAATACTGCCTTTCTGTTCCTTTCACATGTGATTTTGATTTAAGTAACCCACAGTTTGTCTGAAGAAACTTGGGACCAACGTCTAAATCAAGAACATCAGAACAATATTGCGACAATGGGAACAGGAACCCTGACAGCTGGAGTCTCGGCTGGGTTTCTGAAAAGGAAACAGACAGTCAAAGAGCTTTAGCTCTTATCTGCTCAGAGCTCGCTGCTGTGGGGCTTCATATGTATGTATGCTCATGTGAAGCCATTACATGGGGAGCAGGCACGCTAACATCTCTGCTGTACCAGAACGACTGACTATGTAATACTCTACACCTCTTCCTGTTTCCTATCGATTTCAATCAGTTTAGGCTAACACGTATCCCACACCTCCACAATCACATCTGAACTGTGTACATACGGTTACATAAATTTTATTTGAATGCATATTCGTTGCAAACAGAAGCCCCACCGGCAGTGCATACAGCTACTGCACCACACTGGGTGTAATTTAATCAATCCAAACAGTGTCTTTTGATAGAAAAGGCAAAAGAAAGTCTGCACTTTCTTATTGTAATGTTTTGTAGTTCATCCATTTAAAAGGTGCTTATGAATGGTAATTTAAACTTTCAAAAGAGCAGGCTCAAAACTAACAAACCTGACTTCAGTGAGAGCCCATTTAACATGTTTGCACCATGTATTTTCATGCAGACTTCCAAACATGAAACTGTATTTGACCCTGTATTATCTGCATTTCAAAGAGCCCGGTCTGACTGATTACTGTGTAAGCCAAGGTTTGCATTTCCATGCCGCCTTGTGTGACTTATCAAAAAAAATGTAAAAGATATTCACACATTTTATGTATTACTTTATAGTTTGAATAAAATAAATGTAAAGTGTGTTTACATTTGCATTTGAATTTTTTTCTTCTTACTTCAACTTTTTTTCTCCCCTCCTTTTTTTTCTTATTTTGGCCGCACCTTCAATATTCGATTTCCTTTCAAGTGTAGTCACCTATTTCCTATCTTGGTAATACATTTTCCACATCTGTAAAGTTTATTTTTTTAACTTTATTGGTTTCCCCCGGTGAGTCAGGTAGAGGGAAGGGAAGTCATTACAGCTTAGTCCTCCAGCCTGCCTGCCTCCATCTACACAGCCAGGAGAAAAGTACAGAATGTCGACAGCTATCTCTCATATTTCATCAGGACGCTGTTTTCTCTGGAGACTCCATTTGTGTAGTAAACATCTTAAAAAGGTTCCCTTGGCTCCCCTCTCCCTTTCTTCTCCTGCTATTTATTTATTTATTCTTTCTCTCTCTCTCCTCTCTCTCTCTCTTTTTTTTTTGTGAGATTCAGTTCGTCTTATTTTTTAAACTGCTTGACTCCTAAAATACAGATATCACAGTTGGGCCCCATGAGTTTTTGAAAAATGAGCATATTACTTCCTACATCTCCCTTTCCTTATTTTTTGTCACAATAAATATTTCCATTTATATGCAAATTATTATCTACTGACCAAGAATGGATAAAAACTCGTCTTGTTTTCATTGTGGTGTGCGGAGCATGTGAGTGTGAAGGCGGGAAGTGTCGGGAGCTGGGAGAGCAGAGAGAGCAGCTCCTCATTTAAAGAGTAAATAATCTCCCATTGCATTCTATTATTTATACCCCTGGCTTGAAAGGGACTGTATTAACTTATAAGTTATAAGTAGTTAGAAGTTACTTACTTTAAACTGGGGGGAATTTAATGATATAAAATATACCTGTATTCTGTTCTGGTCATCAGTTTTAATTATTTCAACTCTCTGTTTCAAAATAATATTTTATTAAGTGCTCAGTGTTGATGTTGGTTGGGACAAACCATTTCAACAAATTTAGCTTGGTGATGAAGCGACTTTTGTTTTGCCCCCAGGAGTGGTTTGGGTCTGAAGGTGATTTCAGTTCGCAAAACTTTCATTGTTCTAGAACAGTTGGAGGTCCAACCACTTGCCAGGCTAATGCAGCACCGGCAGCGCATTTGAAACCACAGCAGAAACCTTGTTATTCCTTAAAAATATATACAGATGGATAGATGGGCGATAGATAGATATAGATAGATATAGATAGAGATGAATGATCCATGGCTTGTGACAAAATGGAACAACACATGGACAAATGGACCAACAGTGAAGTCAGGCTTTACTGGGGTGCAACAAAATGCAAGGTCTGACTCATCAAAGCAGGACCAGCTGCCAGCCACCACTTCTTACTGGCAGTGTAAATGCAAACATAAAAAGCCCTTGAAGGTATATTTGTCCTCAGTGGGCTGTTCCTCTAAAGAGTTCAGAACTTCTTGCTCTAAAAACCACAGTTGATTTACTTTTTTTATAGACATGATCTTGTACTTTCGACTTTTTCGTCTATACACTCACTATTAATAAAACAGTAATGAATAATCTGTGGATATTACTATTTCTTTGTTTTTGTGCAGTGCCTTGGTATAAAATACCATAATGTGCTCTGATGAAAGAGAAAATAATGAATGACCACACACTCAGGCCTTCCTTTTACCGTCATGTCTACTATTTTTTATATCAGGAGCTCATTGTGATTTATTATCACTTATGTTATCAAAACTATATCGACCCATTATATCAAGTGGATGGCTAGGATTATATCCAGACCATGGCAAGAAGTAGCGACAGTATATCACACTATCGGGAATCGTCAATTGCATTTCTCCCACTCTCAGCACTCTGTCTCCCAACAGATACACAGCACTGGGTGTTGGGAAACTACCTTGGAGGAAGAGGATGGGGCCACTCAGAACCATCCGTCCATGTCCAAAATAGCCAAATAAGACAGAGACCATGGCCACATTGGGGTTTAATTTGGCTGGTGGCCAACACAACTACACAGTTAAATGAGTGTCGGTGGCAACAAACCAAAAGCAAGAACTTCTACTTGGACACCATCTGACAATCTCATCTATTCGTACAGGTCAAAATGGAGCTTTGAAGATAAAAAAATGCTCCTTTCCAGAAACAATCCAAATGTCTCTTACACACCCCCCAGCCCACCCCACCCTTTTGTTCAACCATTGTCCCTATTTCATCACAAGCATAATATTGGAACAATCCTGGTTTGCTTCTAAAGGCGTTATCTCTCTCCTGGCTTCTTTCCCTTCGTCCTGCTCTCTAATTCCCGAAACCCTCCTCCACCATTTCCCCCTTGGCCTTGAACAATTTATTCTAGCTCTTAATCTGTTTTAGGAGAAGTAGATACTTTACTGGAACAGTGAAAGAAAAGGCTGTAGAAGAATGACAGGCATCCTGTGCCATCCTGCCTCATGGTGGTCTTCAAGCTCCCTCTCCCTCTGTTTCTCCATGTGATTGTACTGTGTGGTTGGAATAATGCTATCTTGATTCACATGGGCTATAGAACAGCGCCTGTGGCTCCCTCCCACACACAGTCTGCTAGGAAGGCTGCCTCACAATCCAATGTGTGGGTTGCTGAGAAGCGCCTGTAATGCGACAGGCAGTGTGTCTGTGTATGGAGTGTGTGTTTTGCGAGAAAAGACAGAGTGTGTACTACGCTTAGCAAAGTCTTGGCGATGTCACGGAGTCCGATGCCAAGACCACACATCTGTGGGTTTTGTGAATGCACAGAGAAATACACACAGGATGTCAGCTAGTGGGTTGGTAATAGTGACAGGGTGAGGCGAGAGATGATCCCTTCACCGTCCTAAAATGGATCGGTGCTCGTCCTCCCAGCTACTTTGGTCAACCCCTTCCATCCACTTGTCCCTGTTTACAGCCTGGGCGAATGCTTTAACAGGACGCTGGGGCGGGGAGCGAATCTCGGGAGGTCGTCCCTGCGGTGGCCGCTCTGCTTTCGGCCAAGAGGAAGCGTGGGCGTGGGAGATGAAATGCCCCAATGGTTTTGTGGGTAGAGGTGTCACACTCGGTTCCAGCCCTCTCGAGGGGTGGTGTAAGGGACACTGTCACTAGCATCCCAGTGGGACAGCGTTGGTCCTGATGGTTCAGAGCAGGCTGAGGAGCATGTGGTCCCACACCATGTTAAAGACTGTGGGGCCAGCTTGTGTTTGTAGTCCTGTTTGGACAGGCGTTAGTGTCTGATGGGCTGGTGATATGGACGTTGGAACAAAGGGATTGGGACAGTGTCACTTACAACATGCTACAGCCCAGCCTGTGTGTTTGATTTGATGCAGTTTGCTTCAAGCCAAAGCCACTGCTTTTATTTTTTACATCAAAGAACCATCCCCAGCAAGATGTCGGTGTAAAGTTTCTCTGCAGAAACAACAACCTTTAAACCTACAGAGGCGCTTTGACTACCCAGGTATCACCACTGTTAGATTTTCTTTTTCTTTGTTTCAGTATAAAGGATGAGTAACAACTAAAGAGGCACAGATCTGTGGTAAAGTAACAAGACCAGGATTATATCTTGGAGGTTTTATTAGAGCTCTAGTAGTGGGCTGGTGCAATAAAACCAGGAGAGACAACACAGATACTCATGAATACAAATATCATATATGCTTGGGTGCAAGGTAATGTCTTGGTAATACTTGGTACTTTGTAAGCCCTGTAGCATGTGTTTGTTGTTGTAATGCAAGTGCCCGGCTGCTGTAGCAAGCAAAGCGTGAGCCCAGGGCCCATAAATCGTGGCATATCAGTGGTCCCGGTCTCACACACTTGTGTTCTTTTATTGAATGTTAACAACAGCTGGACGGCCTCTGTAGATATTTCCTGGTCAGGAAATCAAGATCAAAGCCAAGGGTGTCGGGGTGGGGGAGAAGGAGAGGGGTGGGGGTAAGGAGAGGAGAAGAGAGGAGAGGAGAGGAGGAAACAATGATTGGAGGAGAGGGGAAGAAGAGGGGATAAGAGTTGGAGTGGGTGGCCACTGGCACTGCTTTAAAGCTCCAGCAAAGAGTGAGTGGTGATATTCGACTTAAAGTGAAAGCTGGGGGTGTGAGGAGATGTAAAGTGGATTTAGGATCGTCCTACAATGAAGAATGGAGACAATCTCACACTCATTGTTTGCTGCGATTGGTCAGATGAGGGTGTCGTGTATATATATATATATATATATATATACATTTTTTAATTTTTTTCCTTTTTTCTTTTTGGACGGTGTAGGAGTAAGAAAACACAGCAGGGATCAAAATATCACAATCTGTGTGAGTTAGGTCCACTAGTGGGAAATTACAAAAGATACAAATTTATTATGGAATGATGTAATTGTGTTAGAGGTCTGTGATAGAGTGAGAATTCAGTGGGAGGTAGGTTTATAAGACAAGATCATATTGATTTTATTTTTTTCCATGAAAGCCCCTTCCATAGTTAAGTATTTTTTGCCCTTTCCACATACTGTGAGTTTCTTTACTTTGTCACATGACAGAAACCAACACATAATGAACCACAGTGCAAGTGGTCATTTAACATAAATTGTTTTACAACCCAAGCACTAAAATGTGTCAAATTTTCAATCCTGTCCTACCCTGTAGCATTAAGCTAGTAAATTACTACAACTGCATATTATTAGAACATTTGTGGTGGCTACAGCTGTCTGTGCGAATCTGCAAGAGAGTATAATTGAGGCTTTACAGGGGGTACTTAGGTGTACTTGAGAATTTACTATTCCCAGACTGGAATCGTCCATGAGACAAATTCAAAGAATAACTGTCACAACTGAACCAGAAGAGGCAGAGATGTTCCAATTTTCAGTCCCTACTATGGATCAAGCGGCAAAAACATAAGTGCAACCACAAGGAAATCCAGATTTCTCATTTCATATGCTAACAGTCTCTATACTGAAACTAAAGCGATGAAAAGAGGGAAAGTGAAAACTCAGAATAAAATTGTTCTAAACTTGGGTAATAAAAGTGAAATCAAATGATTTGTTTTGTTTAGAACCGTCTGAATCCTCGCTGATCCCCCCATTTCAAGGATTCTGTAACTAAATCTCAGTTTACGCACCCTCGCTGCCGTCTTCTCGGTACCTTTACATATGAACAGGATGTAACACATTTAGTTAGTAAACCCGAGTGTATCTAGACGTAGGCGTGATTTGTTGGACTTCCCTGTGGCCCCTTCTCTCCTTGCCTTTAATTGCTGTGGGGATCACGGGGCGGCAGGGACAGAATGGACTCCAGAGATTGTGGTTCCACCGCTGCTTCCCAAACTGGCTTTTCTCCCCATGCGCCCGCTCGCCAAGCACTCCCAAATTCCCCCATTTGCCACCCCTCTCAACCCCACACCTCGCCTGGGTAATGGAATCAAAAACAAGCACTTCTCTTCCCAAAGATAGACACTCATTTCCAAGAGGAGGCTGGAGTTTACTCTGTCACTCTTTAGTGGGGAGTTATAAAGCATGGAGTAGTTCAGAATTGGCTGAAAAAGCCAGTACACCCATCATCTAACACCCACATCTGGTCTTCTTCCTCTCCTCTTCTCCTCCCCTTGTGCCGACACCTTTTCTTCACCTCCTTTCAAATTTCAAATGTCTTTCAAATTTCCTTTTCATTGGTTTCTTTTATTCTCCTTCCATTTCCACTGGCCTTGTCTCATCTCTTTTCCTTTTCTCTTCCTTTCCTTTCCTTTACCTTCCTTTCCTTTCCTTCTCTTTCCATCCTCTTCATTTCCATTCATTTCCACTGGCCTTGTCTCCTTTCCTTCCCTTCCCATTGGACTCGTCTCATTTCCTTTCCTTCTCAGTGGCCTTGTCTACTCTCTTTTCATTTTCTTTCCACCCAGCATCCTTTCCTTTGCTTCCTGATCCTTTCCACTTCCTTCCTATTCTTTCCTTTGCTGGTTTCCTTTCCTTTGCTTTTCCTTTCCGCTGGCTTTCTTTCCCTAACTACTTCCATCACTTCCTCTCCTTTCCTCTCTGCTTCCCTTCCTTTCCTTTCCGCTGGCTTCCTTCACTCCTCACCTAATCTCAGCCAAGCACTGGGAGCAGATAAGGCTTATTTAGTGTTTGGAGTTTCCCCCCCTCCGTCCTACTGGCACTAGAACATCTCCTACCAGGGCCAAGGTAGATGAGGACAGCAGATACATAGCAGGAAGCTTTTTGTGTATGGAGGATTTGATCTCTTCCTGATCCCAAACACAGAAACACACACTCTTAACTCAGAGTCACATACACTCGGATCAGACATGCGCTTCTTTTGGCCCACAGGGCATGCAAGGTGGAGCGTTGGAGTAGTCTGATTGCATATTTATTACAGAACTGATCAATATGACACTGGCTGTCTTTGGGAAGACCATAGCCTGAATTGATTCTTGTGACATTTTTTGATCAGATTTCACAAAAAGGATGCATGCATGTTATTCTTAGTAGCATCTGCAGCAGCTGTCATGTCCTATAATGGAGTCAGTGCTGTTTTAGAGACATTTTTTCAATTCTCACAGGAAGGAAAGTTGGGGAAAGTTACATAACACTTGCAATTTTCAAAGATTTCCAAGGTGTTTGCACCACATTTTACATTTAAAAAACAGTACTCCCTTTAACATGAAAGAGTTGCTAGTATGACAGTACTACTGGGAGGCAACAAACGCCAATAATCAGCTTGCCTTCACTTTCAGACTTTCATTTAATACATTTATACTATACTTCTTCCTGTAAAAATGTGCAGGATTCTGTTCGACACAGTGAATACTTCAGATTTTGTCTGTCTGTGCAGTTTTTATTTAAGGGGCTATATGTGTTTATTTATATGTGTATTTATTAGTTTTCTCTGCCGCTGAACATGGTTTCTTCCCGGGAGTGGGTGATGAGATGGTCGCATGCCAAGAGCTTCAGCCATTGTTGCATTTACAATACAAAAAGTTAGAATACATCCTCTGAGCAGCGTGACTTCTTCAGGGCAGCTATAGCGACTTGCTATCAGTAAGTGACGTGGGCCAGGGATTGGTGGTTAGCATGCTAACTTCAGTAGAAGAAAAGAAGTAATAGAACTAGAAGCAAAAGATTGGCTTAGCTTTCGTTGGAGACAGCTCTTGGCGAGTAAAGGAATGAAGTTTGACGCAACATTTCTTCTACACTTGTAAGTAAACAGCTGTTAATGCTAACGTCAGCTATGTAGTGATAGCAAAACTTACAAAAATCTCCTGATAAAGTATTTCCACAAGTTAGATTAAAGAATCAATATCAGCTTTGATCTCTGAGTGTTCAATAAAAAGATAAGCCCAAAACAAGGTTGGCCCTGCTTAGCACAAAGACTGGAAGAGGCAGAAAACAGCTCAACTCCATCACAAAAACGGAAAACTTCACCTTCCAATAACTCCAACATTGTATTGTAAATATTAGCTGATTTCAATCCAAAAATATCTGTAGACTCTTGTTATCAGCTGTCAAAAGCCTTTATCTGTATAATCCTAAATTGACCCCATACAGGTCTAAGATGTACACAGAGGAGTAAAACAGCAGCTGCTCTGGTTACTGTGATTAGAGCAGTGTTTTAGTGATTTGGCAAGATGCTCTGGTGATAAACAAGTGATTATGTACATGATCCACTGCAGCCCCCCCTCCACCCTCTCCCCCCTTTCTCCTCCCAAAAGCCAACATGTTGGATCCGTGTGTCTGAGTCTCTGATCTGACGACGCAATTCAACAGAGACTCTGGAGCCCAGCTACCTCAGGGAGGTCTACATGGATAAGCATTTAAAAACACTAATCTCCCAATCACTATTGCGCAAAGATAACCGTCTGCTTGGACAGTGATCAGCGTGGAGATTATGGATGTGATCTGGATCTGATCACTCCTCCTGGTGATACAGTATCAGATGGGTGTTTGAAATAGATTTGGGGAGTTCTGCTCCAAAACTGAAATTATCCAGCTTGTGAGAAAAAAAACTTAAGCATCATCTTATTGAGAAAAAAGTTAGAGAATACCGTCCCATCCAGACCAACTAAGATGCTCTTGATACAGCTTGTGTTTGATATTTGGAAACTCCACCTGCAGAGAGTGATGAATCAAAAGAGATAGGAGAAAAAATATTGGACTTACATATGCCAAGAGGCCAGAAACATGACTACAAATGAATGATAATGTGGCTCCATGTATGCTGGTTGTGTAACAGGCAACTGTTGCCATATCAGCTTAAAAGATGATAATATATCAGTCATGTTTACAGCTTTTTTAGTGGCTAAAAAAAAACAGTTATTGCAGGTTTAATAAAGGAGGAATCGGCACTATTATTTTGTACATCTATCACATGGATGAAGGCACAGTCACACTTGGAACCAGTACCTTCTCATTCACTTCTGACTGACAATTTAAAGCAGGTCAAAGTTCACTGTTATTGATCCTTTAAGTGTGACTTTACACAGTCAGCTGGTAGAAACAATACTGTTTTAATGTGTCTTGTGTTTTAAGTTGAATTTATGGAAGAGTCATTCATCGTTCCTTTATTTTGTACATTAATGCACGCCACACTGTTGCTCCCACATAAATCTGCATTACATCAGTCACATTACAAGTTTGACAGCATTTTGCATGTGTTTTGGACTGTGCAAGGAAACTGGAGCACCTGGAGAAAACCTTGACAACCCTCTATTCAAATACTAATAGCAGCAAGTTACAGGGGCAGTGAATTAAAGTACAAGAATGATGTTTAACCACCAAACTGAACAAAAAAACATGTTATTTTTTGAAGAAAGCATGACTTGGGGCTTTTCCTTTAAAAAGGTCGATGCAAATTTACATCAGTTTGATGTAATTTAGTTTGGTATATGCTATGATTTATGCCATAAAGGTTTATGTCAGGTGGAGAAATTGATTTTAGGTCTGTTTTTTCCTCCACTACATGCCTGATTCAGTCATTTTTCAGCCCGTCTCTCTGCCATTAGGTCATGCTGTACCCATTGCTCTGATCCGTACAGTGGATACAGGCTCCTTGTTTTGGTTCAAGCCTCAGGTAAGCGTCAACCCAAGCAAAATGCTTCCAAAAAAGCCTTTCTCATCTTTCTACCTGAGCGTGGCGTAACTGCAGCAGACAAAACACCAAATCCAAAGCTGATTGACATCAAAGCCGCCACTCCTCTATCTTCTCTCTGTTCTCTGCCATCGCTCCCTTTCACACCCCTTTCCCGCAAACCCTGCAGCTTCACCCGACTGTTTCTTCGTCCTTTCCCTGACCTTGTATAGCTCTTTTTATCCACTGATTATCAATGGCCGTAGCTGTTTTACCCCCCACACCTACTCCTCATCTTCCTTCTCTTTGCTCATCTCTCTTTTACTCTCAGTGTGTGGGCTGCTGCTCAACAGGAGGTCGTCCACAGGTAACTCGGTGGAGCGGCCCGCAATGGTAATCCACAGAAAAGAAGAAGAAAGAGGGAAAAGTAGAAGAGAGGAAATGGGATTAGGGGTGGGGTGTGCGTGGGTCTAACACCACCACCACCACCACCACCATCATCATCATCATCGCAGACCTTAATCAAACCCAGTTACATCTCAAACCAGCCTTGAATGTTTGCCGCTCGTAATAATGTGCACCTTCTGTCTAATTTGGCCATTATTCAGGCCTGTCAGACCTCAATTATTTAGAGCTTATCTCTCTCGCACACAAGATGACGCGTTTGTCACGCTTTTGCTCCACGCACAAACACACAGAAACGTGCACACACACACACACAGGGCAGGCAAGGCGCTTTAGAAATTCCACTGATGACTGCCTGCGATGAGGAGACCCCCCCCACCGCCTTCACCGTCGGCCCCCCCTCATCATTACTGCATTGATTACCTTGGTTGGCTTATCATCTACACATATTCAATCTCATCAAGAAGAAGCCACACACATGCACGCTCCATATTGTTTACGCGTAGATGGAGATTGCATTGTTGTTTATCCCCCGAGTTTGTTTATTCTATTGGCTGATTTGTGTTTAGTAATGTCATCTATCCCCCTCTGGACTTGGAGCCAAGCAAAGAAAAGAAAAGAAACACAATCTCTCCAGTCAGATTGGCTGAGAATAGGATGCATGATATTGGGTTTCTATGATCTTTTGTGAGCCGTAATTTGATGCCACGCAAAGTGTTTAGCGGAACAAATATAGAAACATTGTTAAATTATATCATAAATTAGTGATCAGGAGGGAGAAGGAGACGGAGATATGTATGTATTTACTGCAGTGATTGGGTTACATTTGCCATAACAAGACCAATGTTCCACATAGGGGTTTTTTTTGACATCCCAATTTAGTTAGTGTTATTTGGAGAACAAACCAGCCATGTAATACACAATAAAAGTTGCAGTAATGATGTTTTTAGGCAATAAAGCCAGTGGATGTGGCTGTCATTAAAGCATCTTAACAATTGCAAAACAATTCTTATCAACTGGGAAATGCTACATTTTCCGAGGATGAGGAAATGAGGCAGTGAACAAAACTAGCCATCAGATAGCGCGCCTCCTTAATTCTCTCATCCCCTGTTAAATAATATCATTATCATTGCCTAATGACGATGGTGCAGCAGTGCTTATGGAATAAGCCGATTAGGACAGAGACAAACAGCATGGGGCCAGGAAGCACAGCGAGGCCATTTACCACTTCATACAGGACAAATGAGTGTGTCCCTACCATCTTTCCTTCTCTCATTCCCTTTTTCAATCTCCCACCCCCTCCACACACACACACACACACACACACACACTACTTCCATCTATTTCATTTCTTCTTCTTTTTTCTTTTTTTTACACCAGGCCATCATGAAGTATTTGATTTCCTCTCCTCCCTCCTCTGCCTCCTTCCCTCTCTCCATTCCACCTCCTTCCTTCCCCCCCACTCCCCTCCCTCTCCTCCACCGCCCCTTCTCCTTTGTGCGGAGGTAATCGTAGATGCAAAGGGAAGGGGGCTGCTGGACTCTTATCAGCCCATAACATCTGTTGGCGTGTCAGGTGATGAGATGGAGCGCTCGCGGCCTGCCGGCGGCCTGGACGGCTCCTTTAATGCAGAGAGGGGAGTGTGCAAACAAACAGCGGCTGATAGGGTCTATGCTTGTCACAATCGCTCAGGACCATGATCTATATTCCCCCTGCCTTTTCGCTCTCTCTTCTTTCCCCCTCTCTCCCTCTCTGTCTCCATCTTCCCCCTCTACTACTTGAGTGCCCATGTTCTTCTTCACTTTCCCCAAACACCTTTTTTCTCTGGCTCTTTAGTGCACCCCCCTGTTTTTATTTTTAATCAAATCCTCTCCTCTGCTCATGAAGTTTTTATAATTTAGCCTCTTGTGTTTGCCTCATGATTACAGATGGGTGCACAGTGGCGATCAGGTTGTTATAATGGTTTTCGGGAGCCTGCAAACAGAGAGGAAAGGGAAGTGGATGTAACAATACGTAACTTCCACTTCATACAGGACAAAATGAGTAAAGTCCTTTACCATCTTCCTTCTCTCATTCCCTTTTCTAATCTCCCACCCTCCACACACACACACACACACACACTACTTCCATCTATTTCATTTCTTCTTCTTTTTTCTTTTTTTTACACCAGGCCATCATGAAGTATTTGATTTCCTCCCTCCTCTGCCTCCTTCCCTCTCCATTCCACCTCCTTCCCCCACTCCTCCCCTCTCTCTCCACCGCCCCTTCTCCTTTGTGCGGAGGTAATCGTAGATGCAAAGGGAAGGGGGCTGCTGGGCTCTTATCAGCCCATAACATCTGTTGGCGTGTCAGGTGATGAGATGGAGTGCTCACGGCCTGCCGGCGGCCTGGACGGCTCCTTTAATGCAGAGAGGAGTGTGCAAACAAACAGCGGCTGATAGGGTCTATATGGCTTCGCCAACGCTCAGGACCAAGGATCCATCTTCCCTGCCTTTTCGCCTCTTCTTTCCCTCTCTCCTCTCTCTCTGTCTCCATCTTTCTCCCCACTACTTGAGTGCCCAAGCAAGTGTTCTCTTCACTTCCCAAACACCTTTTTCTGGCTCTTTAGGCACCCCTGCTTTTTATTTTAATCAAATCCTCTCCTGCCTGCGAAGTTTTTATAATTTAGCCTCTTGTGTTTGCCTCATGATTACAGATGGGTGCACAGTGGCGATCAGGTTGTTATAATGGTTTTCGGGAGCCTGCAAACAGAGAGGAAAGGGAAGTGGATGTCTGACAGTGAGATGCAGCAGATAAGATGGTCAGTGGGACTATCAGTGTAGACTTACAGTAGTGTTATCAGGATCCATGCATGCTCAAAGAAAATGTTTCGGGGGGTCTTATCAACATGCTCATTTCCACAATCATCAACCAGCATCAACAGTGCTAGCACCATCACTGGGAGCACCATCATTATCATCATCATCATCATCATATCCATCATCATCACTGTCATTATTAACAGTATTGGCTTTGTGACGAGGAAAACCATCAGGATCATTATCATCATTATCAAGGTCAGACATTTTCCCATCATTTCTCCACAATCTGCCGGTTTCAAGGGTCTACAGAGCCCAAAACTCTGAAACATGAGATGTCCATAAATGTCAAAATGAGGGCATTGGTTTGGCTTATTGATAACATTTTAATATTTTCAAATTTTCCCTACTTTGTTAGCGATAAAAACAATAAAGGCCTGGACTTGTTGCCATTGTTATCCCTGGTTTTAACACACCAACCTTTTTCAAGACTTACAAGGATTCAAAGTTAGTGACATTAAGAAACGTTAAATATGAACTGAAGACGTAAAAAAATGTTTATTACTTGTACTGTTTGACACTGACACTGTCCAACCACTGCTATTTTAACAAAATGTTCAATATTACTTGAATATGTTTTCAACATGTTAAATATCTCATTGTGCTATTTGTGTTATGGTAAATATTTTGTCTTCTATTTTGTTTTGTTGTTACAACAGTGTTTTGTATTAGTCAACCAGTTGATTCCAGCATTGGTCAACTAGAACTTGATTTTGATTTGTTCATGCTGTTTTAAACTTGCTACAGTCCGCGTATCACTGAATTTACCGGTTACAACTGATTTCCTGCACTCAAGACCTTTTAATATCCTTCAATCCAATTTCTAAACCTGTCATCCTGTTCAGGGTCACAGGGATCTGGAGCCTATCCCAGCATACAGTGGGTGGGAAAGCAGGGCTGCCAGTATATCACTAGGCCAACACACAGGAACAAGCATTCACACGTATTTAGAGTCACCCTAACAAACATGTCATAACAGTCCCATCGGGCCTTTCTGCAGCATTTCTATGAGTCTGAGCTCTTTGAAAGTCCCTAGAAACATGAATTTGAAGGCTTTGTATGGTCCAGAATATATCAAAAGGGCACATTTTATTTTCTATTTAAACATTTTACATGAATAGAAGTGGATTAAGAATTTTTTTGATACTCTCACAGGGCTTGAAATGTAACAGTCTTCTCACAACAGTCAAATAATCAAGTTTTGTGTCATTTATATGAACATACGCACACAGTTATTAGAGCTGTTAGCTCTACACATAAGAACCTGTCAAATTAAGTTTGTTGCATTAGCTCGTTAAGCTGTAAAACAGCTGTTTATCACTTGTCCAGCAAAAAAAACATATAAACACAATGTTTCTTTAGCAGCTGATATGAAAGACCGCATTGTGAAAAAAACTGTGAAAACTACAATTCTTTCACTAGGCCATAGTGTATTTCAAAACAAAATGATAAAAACTGAATCAAATTGGAACTTTAACCCATAGCCAGCAGAAACCCTTTGCTCTCTATCCCATCCCAAACGAAATAGGATTTCATCCCCATGTCTAAGTGCTTTGCGGGAACTACATCAGCCCCTGTGCTGAACTGTACTGCTTCTTCTGAAGCTACACAACTATAATGTCATTGTCAGATGGCTTGTGGCAGCAAGATCAATAGTTAGTAATTCCTTGGCTGGGGGTCTGAGAGTCCTCACCCTGCCCTCTCTGCCCCCCCACCCCACCCCAAGCTAGAATGTCCTCTAATGGAGCAGGCCAGATCTAATCACTGCAGTAATTGAAGTTTACTTTGAAGCTTTCAATCTAAGAGAATATTTAAAGACAAAGCCACCATGAAACACTATCTACTGTCCCAGGCCTGATGTGATCTGGATCTAGTGGCCTCTTCAATAATAGATGAGAGTCTCAAACATACTTTTATCCCTTCTATCGTCACATTTGTGCATCAGATTTTTACTTAATTCAAAATTCAAGGGCCTGACCATCATGAGTCTTTTTGAAAGCCAATACTAATAGAGATATTGCAGCTTGAGTGATTTATTCTTCTAAAAACAGATTGTAAATTAAGAACAGAATCATTCAGAATCAGTTACATATGTGGCAAAATAGTGAATCTTGAGACTATGTGATTAAATATATTAAGCTTGTACAGGGTTGATGAAGCAGCGGTTCGGATGAGAGTTTCTGGACAAGCAAAAAAGAAACTTACCACGTAACAAAACAGATACTACAGTTTTTGCTCTAGAAACGTTTTGGTAATGTAGACATAGTCATTATCAGTACCAGCAGTGCAATTACCTGACAAATACCTGACATTAAAGCAAGACTATATAACTTTTGCTGAGCAGCAGCAGTAGCAGCCTCTGCAGCCACAAGTGATAATTACAAGACGCTAACATGACCAATTCTGTTGGGTTCAGAGTCCAAGCGGTTACGGGTACTGCAAGCAGCGTGACCTGAGAGGCTAACAGCTCATGTACAGAAAACACAGCCTATGGTTCAGGCAAAAAAACACTAAGTTCTAACACTAAGGAAAGAATGACTGAGTTAGCTTCATTTTCTGGCTAGCTGAGGCGCCATTCAAACTATTATAGGTCAGTGTGCCATCAAAATGATTTTGAGGCTGTTATTTTAAGGTAATATTGTATGATGTTGCTTTAAATATTGTACCAATAGTTTGTAAGGCCAGCCAGAGAAAAGTCAATGTCAAACTACACTTGGTTTATCTATAAATAGACATGCAAATTGAATTTAAAAATTGCAATAGTAGCTGAAGGTAGTGCAGCTCAAACACAACCACTTTTCTATAAAACAGTGTTGAAGTGCACAGTTACAGTATGAGCAGCAGTAAGCTAACAGGCAACACCAAAAACAACAGCATCAGTCAGCCACAATACACATTTATCAATAGATAAAACAACAGTATGAAAGCATCATAATGCACATGCCAAACAACGGCCAAATTGCCATACATTATCAGCTCCAACATCAGCAGCTTCATAGTATTCACTGCACAAACAGCATCTGAGCAAAACCAAAACATCAACACATATTTATTAGAAAAAGCAGCACTTACCTTGTTGGAGTGAAGCAGTGATCTCAGCAACACATGGGCCTCAAGCTCGAAGTGAACATTTGAGGCTGGGGCGCTATGTACCACAGATGAGTACACGAGCAGGTGGAACATCAGCACATTGACATGAGTTTATGGTTGGAAATGAGTGCAACTGAATGTAGTAGC
The DNA here is from genome assembly GCA_033238685.1 of Lates japonicus. Taxonomy (NCBI): domain Eukaryota; kingdom Metazoa; phylum Chordata; class Actinopteri; family Centropomidae; genus Lates; species Lates japonicus. Next base: position 5,925,861 of record BRZM01000005.1, on the reverse strand, counting down.
AGTGTAAACCAGAGGATAGAAGCTCTGAAGCTTTGCCAAATATGAAGTGTGTGGAGAAAATGTGAATGTGACAACCTGTGTTGTGAGACAAAAGCCATGCTGAGTTTCCCATGACGTGCATATTGCAAAAGAGCACTCATGTTTACATCCCTAATGCCAGCATAGAACAACCCACAACAAAACAGCAACAAAGTGCTGCAAGATCAATTCAGCTCATTACATTCAAAAATGATGATTCGTATTCACCATTTAAATCAACAGCTTCAAAGCCTCATATTGCACATAGCAAACAACTACCACAAGAAAAATAAGCTCAGCCACTAAAAGAGCTCAACTCTCAACACCAATGGGAAATATTACAAATAACAAGATGACAGCATCATAAAAGCAGAAATTAGCAGCCAGCCAAGGCCAAAACATCAACAACAAGCAGACCCAAGAGAGCACCACCAGCAGCTTTTTGCCAAACACACCAAATGCAACTGAACAGAGCCAAGACATGAACTCACAACACAAATGTTAGCAAAAGCTGGCACTTACTTTGCTGAAGTGAAGCAGTGATCTCTTGCAGCTCTGTGAAGAATATTCCTTTTGGGGTCCAAAGTGCAAGCAACAGGACCGGAAGCTCCGATATGATGAACAGCCAATACAAATGCCCTCCTCGAAGACGTCCTGAAGCAATATGATGAAACTTTTGGTCACCAGCTGGCAAACTAGCTTGCTAGCTTAAATGCTATACTCACATTCTTCCAGCAAAACAACAGAGTTAGTCATTAGCTTAACAGAGCCAAGACAGGAACTCACGACATGAAAGCTGCATTTACTCTGCTGAAGTGAAGCACTGACCTCTTGCCTCTTTACGGAAAATAATATTTTGGGATCCACAGTGCCAATAACAGGACATGAGGTTCTTACATAATGAACTTTTAATACAAATTTCCTCTGCAAAATAGCTCTGAGGCAACATGAATTGACATTTGGTGACCAGCTAGCTTGCTAGCTTAAATGCTACTCAGGCATTAGTATCTCCAACATTGAGTTTTCCCTGCGGTTAACCATTAATTTGGTGGGGTGACAGGTGGGCTTGGTGGCAACTAGTCCTGGTAAACCATTGGAGCAGGGCATGCACAGTTTAAATAGCCCGCCCAAGCACAACACATGCAAGTTAACAGAGACTACACCTGAACTCACATCAAATGTTAGCAAAAGTTGGCCTCTTGCCTCTCTGTGTTTAATACTCCTCCACAGTTCCAACAGCAGGACAGGAAGCTCCTGTATGATGAACAACCAGAACATATTTCCTCCGCATAAAAATTATTCGACGTTTGCTGGCCAACTAGCTTGCTAGCTTAACTGCTACTCGAGCATTAGCATCTCTTGGGCTATGTTTTTCCCGCCGTTAGCCGTTAACGAGGCTCGTGGACAGATGGACGTAATGGCGGCCTGACAAAACTGATCGGCAGGGCAGGAACACGTGAAATAGCCCGCCTTAAGGCACTGGGGTGCGTTAGATTTATGCTGCCGCCAGTGGAGTTCGTCATGTGATCCTAGAAACCACATGGCAGGGTTCCATTTATTTTTTCCTTCCAAATTTTATGTTAATACAAAAAAGAAAGAAAGAAAGAGGATACTAATGCTAGATATGAGGTTAGTTAGTTAGTTATGAGTTAGAAATAACAAGATGACAGCATCAGGAAAATCAGTAAAGGAAAGTCCATGACAACATTAAAATAATAATGTATAATATTTTTTTATTTGTTAAAAAAGCAGAGATTGTTAAACTGAAGTTAAATAGATATGTATAATGCAGACAAAACCTCTTTCCATGGATGCAAACAGGGCATCTGTCCCAGGAGCCCATATCCTTAGGGGCCCCAAAGGTGTATTTCACTGATTCAGATGGTGAAAGGTGACTGTAGGGAAACTGTGTTTCCCTGCTATGAAAGTCAAAGTATCTCAAATGTCTATAAAATAGACGTGACACTGATTGCATTGTATGATTTTTTGGGCCAAAAGTTTGTGTACTCTTCAGGCCTGGTCCTGGTGGACGACTGCCTCAGATGCCTCTTCCCCTTTCTGATTCTGACCTGTGACCTTTGTTGCGTGTCATACCCTTCTTTCTACCCATGTTTCCTTTCTGTATTTCAACTGTCACAGTCTAATGAAGCCAAACATTTTTTAAAATGATGATAAAGTGTAACTATTACTGTTAATAGAGTTGCTTCTGTGGAAAAACAGGACTTGGTTAAAAATCAGTCCAAACCTAACTTTTAAAAAATCCTAACCTTCCAAGTTGGACATCATATGCTAAACACGCTAAACATTTGCCTCAGCTGTATTTTGCTGTAGTGATTGATTGACTCCTGTTAATTGTGTTAGCTCTGTTGTGGCAGAGGCAAGTTGTGTCAGTGCTTGCAGTTGCGGCTGTGGCATCTGTCCTGGCAGTGGCTCTCTGATTGATAGGCCTGAGCACAGAGGGGCAGTGGGAGATGAAGAGAGGTCTGATAGCGGGCCGCTAGATACTCCCTGATTCACTGTGTGTCAGATACTGATAACACCGAGACTCGGAGAGAGAAAGGCAGAGAGAGTCTGTGAGGGAAGCAAGAAGAGAAATAAGGGCATAAATGAATACTTGGAAGGGGAGGGCAAGGAAGAGAGAGGAAAAAGAGATGCCTTAGATGTCACGTCAGTAGACAGTGTGGAGTATGGGATTGTGGCCGGTAGCTTATTTCATCACACTGACAAATCGAGGTGTGAGTCCCATTGCTCTCGACTTCACGTTGTCAGGCGGACAAGCCTCCTCACAACATGATCTTCCTCCTTCGTCTCTCCTTTTCGACTCTCCATCACTCTTTCTCATCTGTTTTTCTCTGTGAGTGTGTGTGTGTGTCCTGGTTTTTATTAATAACTATCTGTGGGAGATGAAATAAAGGCAGTGTGTTTTTTATGTGGTTGGCGTGGTCACAGTGCTGTCATTGTAATGTATGTCTTCTGATAGCACTTTGAGGAGAGAAAAAAATGGAGTGCACCTTCCTCTCCTCTTCCTGCAGCTTCAGTGTATCAATAGCATCACTCTTCTCACCCCCACCACCCTCCTCCCCCAACCCCCTTTCTTCTTTCTCTCTCTCTCTCTTCTGTCGCAATCTATCCACTTTCCCATTTTTTTCTCAGATGCCCCAACCTTATCTATCCATTTTATCTCCCTCCAGTTTTCGGCGCCATTTCTCCTCTTCTTCGCCTGTCGCTCATCCTGGTGTCACCAGGTTTTCTGTCTCCAGGGAAAGGCAGAGGGTTTCAGGAGGAAGCCAAGTCAGTCAGGAGGTCACCGATGACACACACGTACTGTACAGAGCACCTGATGGTCACGAGTCATTTAGTTTTCAAAAGAGTTGAATATTTTTGACACATACCTGTCTGTCACATCACAGACATATGAATGCATGAGGCAGCATTCCCCAGATGACAGCCATACCTGAGCATGTCACATGCAAGCAACGTGGCCGTGTAGTTTTAACCTCATGACAGCTTACCTGTGTGTCATCAGCTCAACCTCTTCGTGACTCTCCTTGTCTGAATGAGGCGTCTGCACGATTCGGTCTTTGTGCACACATCTTCTTCCTCCAACAAATTCATTTCCAGTAAATGCAGAGTTTCCTATAGCATGCCTCAACACTTCCGCACTTTTGATTCATAACAGTATTACCACAATCATTTTAAAGTATAGACATATTCGACTGGTGCTCTAAACCTGCAGCCTGCGTAGCATCCACAGACCAGCTTTTGGGGGCGACCAGGAATGATTGATTCTAAACTATTAATCTGAAATTATTTTAAAAAGTTACACTAATTCAGGAAATTCATATGCACAAATGCCCCTGTTTCAAAATGTGGTTATAATATCTTTACTATTTTACTTGATATTTTTCCCATTCTAAATATATCTGCGTGTAATTACATTACCACAATCTAACATGGGGGCTAGGAGTCAGGAGGGACTGAAACTGGTTTTGGATCATTCTGATTTGCCAGAAAAGATCATGAATCACTGAAAACACAGGAGGAAGAGGAAAGGTCAGGAATTCTGCAGTCTCCTTTACTCCGTAAATCACGTTTGGAGCAATAAAGGAATCGGCCACCATTTTTTGAACACGGACACAACTGATTTTTTCAGAGTTCATAGCAATGGGAGATGGTAGAAGAAGGTGTAAAAATCTCTTATAATATGGTGACGATGTGAAGTAAAACCAAAGCTGCCTGTTAGAAATGGTGTTTTAATTTTCAGAAACACTATTATTAACATTACTGCATCTTATATGAGATACAAGCTGCCAGTCATACTGACCCTGGTCTCAGAAATTTACTGTAAACACACAAAGGTGTCACTATCAACATGTTATAGTTACACTGATGTTTAAAAATCAAACTTTCATTTCATCTGAACTCAGCAGGAGGAACATCAGTTTTAATGGCTGGTTCTCTTAAAGAGGATTCAACTGTTGAGATTACTGAACCAGTAAAACACAGACGTGGACAATGCCTCTTATAGCTTCTGTTATCTATCAGTGAGAAGAAAAAGCAGCTGTGGTTTGTCGTAGTAGTAAAGATACTGTTGAAATTACATCTAATGACAAACTAGCTGAGATTATGATTTTATATGTATCATTCAGCAACCATTGTGCAGAGCTTAGCTGCTGTGTGGACTTTAAAAATGATACCAAATTTTGCCTTCTTAGAAATTCTACTTTGGTAATCATTATGTGAGCAGAGATACACACAGGGGATTTCAGGATGTGTATTCATCTCCTGCTTTAAACCACTTAATATCCTCACCATTTAAATTCCACCACAGGTCTACTGGTGAATAGATGGGTTTGCCAGTGTCCTGGGATTGTGTTTATGTAGTGTAGTGTGGTGTGATTTTTATAGATATGATCCAACTTGTTTTATTACATTTTTATTTTATTATTGATCAGTTCTACATTGGCCATCTATAGCAGGCCTTTAACTTTACATTTAGGTTAAAACTTTCGAACAAAATTGTTTGAAATGTGTTTTTAAACGTCTATATTGCATATACATTGATTTAAACCACACATCTAGATATAATTTCACCTGAAAATCACCACATACATGGGGTAAAGTGTCCTGTGGTCTTGAATTTGTTTCAAACATGAAATACAATTGCATCTTACATACTCTGAAAAATAGCCCAAAGTAGATTTATCAGTTGGGAAATGGAACCTTCAAAGTAATATTGGTACAAGCTTCTTTTTTTTTCCAGCTTCCGCTAGAAACAGTTGCTTATAAACTACATACCAGTGGTGAGCTCCCAGTGGAGGAGCAGTTCAGCAGGTGAAAGAAAGTACAGTATGGTGGTCTCTGGGGTGGAGGTTGAAGAATAGAGGATGTGCTCAGTGTTTAGCATCGATCAGCAGAAGATGGAGGTCTGACTTGGAGCCCGGTGTTGTGTTGGCCTGCCCTAATTGATGTAATGAATGTGATTAGGTGCTATCTGAGGGATCACACAGCCTAGTCCTCCGCCCTTTTCTTTTTCCTTATCTCCTGATGCTTCCTGGGCCCAACAGAGTGGACCCATAATGTATCAGAATGGTCGGGAGATGGATTTGTGGGTCCAAAGATGGATGAGTTACCAGACCCTCATCCAAAATGTGTGCACACACACCGTCACAGGCATCAGCACAGTGCAAATGGATGCAGAAGCTTACACATGTGGCTTAATCATAAAGGTGGAAATAAAAAGAAAGTCATGTTTAGTGATGGAGTTGTGAAATGCCACATAAATGGTTCTCTTTTGTCTTGTGTTACTAATTCAGGGGCACATCCATCAATAATTCCATCCAGGTCTCCTGTATTAGTTGACCTGTGTCACTTCTGCAAGTCAAATATATTGGTGGTTACAAGGAGCGCAAGGGAGAGGCAGAGGACTGAACACAGAGAAGTATTCAGCAGCGCAACACTGGCATCGTGTGGAGGAACAGAGTCCTGCGGGGGGACACAGCACAGCTCAGGAGTTAGAGACTTTTCAGTGTTAGAGGATCAATGTCTGTCCAGACAGTGGCTTAATCTAGCCTCACTGATGCAGTCACTTTGTTTACATGTAACGTTTTAAGATATATAATCTAATTTTATCACCTCAAAAGTCTGTCAAAGTTCCATGATACTGGAGCCTGTTGATGTATCACCTAAACATAGAAAGTTGTTTGTAAATACATCCTTTACCATTTATTTACATGCAACATCCTGTTTTTAGTTCCTGCTGAAAACAGTGCAGCTTATGTCTGGCCTCCATTATTTGCATTCTGCAGTGGCTTTTTCATTGGTCCTTTTCATATGATGTCAGAAATAGCTGGTAAATCTAGCTAATAATAATGATATTTCCTAACTTCATGAGCCACCAAGAACCATCTTAGTGTGCTATTACACATCTGATTGGCAAACAATGGACACATGGATACTAGAAGCATCAACGGAGAGAGCGGTTGTTTCCTATATACAGGATTTTGGTCAAAGAAGGCTGCATTTCTGTAGCACAGGTCAGGTTTGTGTTTTTCTAACTGTTCGTCCACCTATTAATTCAGTTCCATTCAATACAACCTTATCTATCCTTATAAGAGCAATTCCTTGAACTAGCTTGCCACTCAGATCAACAGATGCACACACAATATGACATAGTTGGTCTTGAAAAAGTAAAAAAAATAAAAAATCTATGGATAGAAAAATGACTGAGCAACAAATTGAACACAGCGAAGAAAGAAAATCAAATTGCAGATTTTTTTTCATCACAGTGATGAATGATGTGGATGATAATCACTAGTCAATATGTGGTATTTAATAAAAGGTCAGCACTGGCTTATGATACCAAATCTATGAACTGGGGATACTCTTGACTGAAATCCATATTTTAATCTTTTGTCACTGTAACATACTGTAAGTACGCATTAACCTGTGTTCCAGCTTTACTCACTGGTGTTACGATACATATGTTTTATATTTTTCATCAGTCTGGACCATGCTCATGACCCTGAATAGAAATGAAAAAGAATAGACACCGGAAGAATTGATGGATAATTCTGAAAATATCTGTATTCTGCATGAGGCACTGCAAAATCTAGCAGCCCAAGGGCCTCATTAATAAAAATAGCTTCATTTAAATTTCATTTTCAATTCCTCCTCAAAATAATCTTTCTAATTATGGGGGGTTGGGGGCACTTGGTCGATACAGTAACACAGTTTCCATCAATAAATTATATATTCATCAGGAATGTGAACACAAAAGTTTGTCGCTCAGTTCTCCAAACCATTTTCACCCCAACAGGTTCAAATGCCATTGATCGGATTGTTTTTTTTTTTGTTTGTTTGTTTTTTGCACATTGTACATTTATTACGGGCTGGTTCTACTCAAGTTGCTCTACTCTAAATCTTGAGATGGATTTAGAAATTCTAGTGTATTACTATTGATGCTGACATAAATTTGTGGACAGAGAAACATGGAAGGAGAAGAGAATTTTTTATTTATTTTTTTATCATGTGGATTCACTGATGGAGAAATATATTCTTATAATATTCAACAACAGGCAGATTCTGCCCCTCTGTGGTTACATCAAGGATTTCTTTTGTACTCCACCTGCTATTACCACCTACCTCCTACATACACCCTAAAGAGGGCAGTGTGACACAACAAATACATTTCCCTGCATCCATCCTCTTTCTCACCCTGTACAGATGCAGACAATTAATGCATAACTGATTATAAACAGATTTAACCTTCAATTTACTCAATAGGTAACAGAAACCACACTCTCTGTGAACTCTCTTCTTCCCATTTAAAAAGAGCACACCGGAATGAAACCAGTGAAAGCCGTGAACATACCGTATAGATGTTCGATACCCTACATCCTCATATTCTTGATCACATGTGTAATTTTCCAGAGCCGGAGTGTATCGACTCAGGCTGTTACAGTTATGCGGGTGATTACAGCTTTCATGCACATTGATCTTAAGCCACTCCACAATGTGGTGATGCTATTAATTACAGCAAAGGCTGCAGAGCTTTCATATCATCGGAGGCCACTGCCAATCATTGGAATAACTGTGTGTGTGTGCTATTAAACTCAGTGTAATGGTGAGGGTTTGTATCTCCCTCAGAATTCAATAAGTTCTCAAGACCTCCTCTTTGAGCTGAGGAGTTTGTGTGAGCTTAGATAAGAAATTCTCTGGATCTGATAAACAACATGTGCTAGATTTCCAGTTTATGAAGCAAAAACTGATATTAGGATAACAACTTACGGCTCACTTGAGCACTGTTATAGGGGCAATAAAAAAAACAATAATTTGCATTCCTTACAAGTATTTTATTTCATATTAGCGAATATGAAAAGCATCATAAACTGGTATTAAACGGATAAAGCACTTACAAGAAAATGAAGAACAGCAGCTGACAGAGCTGGAGGAGAATCATGCATTATGCAAGTCAGAATCTTTGTGTTAAATGTTTGCGAACCAATATTTTTTTTTATAACTGGCAGTTTATCTCACAATCCTTTGTAAATGCCTTTTATCTAAATCACTGGATTAATATTCCAGGAGGATGTGGGTGATAAAATGTTAGCCCCTGCTCTTTTGGTAACAAGACCCATCATTCTGGGACTGTGTCGAGTCATGCAGCGCCAAATTAAAAGAGGTGATTTCTGGTAGACAACACATAACCTGGCTTTTACAGCGCATAAAACCAGTAGGTGGGTATAAAGCGAGGATTGAAAATGTGTCTTTATCTGACTTTACAATGGCCTTTTTGATGAGCCTGTGGTGTCTGGCCATCCTAATGTTTTTTCATTACTTTGCCTTGCCACACAAGCAAATTGTCAGTGTGTAATCCTTCCTACATACATTATCCACCTCTACTTCCTCTGATTTGTCTGACCACTTTTCATTACAGAGCTGCTGTTCCTCACCTGTCCACCAGCTGCCACAGCTGAGCTTCATCACCTGATTCAGACCCTGTTTGCAGCCAGCCTCAGGATAAATCAAGAACTGCTCAAGTTTACATTGGATCAGATTGGCTGCCTAGTCACGTAGCCTCTGGGTCTAGCTATTACTTGTTGGGATGACCCATTACCTGCCTTTTGATTACTGCCTGCTTGCCTTAACCCTTTGTATTTGATCATCAGGTCCGGTTGCCTTTATGTTGCTAACTGGTCCAGTAAAAAGCGATTTTACTGCACCTGCCTTGCCTCCTGGCTCTGTTTTTGGCTCCCAGTTGTGTCCCATTAAAACAGGGTCTGTGATAAATGACAGAAACTAAGAGCATCAATTCATGTATGTAAAACTTTTAAACAAGCAAAACACAAGACTACAGTCTCCTTGAAACCTATTCTTTTCAACCAAGCTAATCCAAGTTTAAAAAAATGAAAGAAAAACAGCACTCAGTAATAATAAAAATGAAGAAACCTTGGATCATCCAATTGTTCGATATAAAATCAATATAATCATTATCTAACTCCGAGAGATAACTTTTGAGGAAATTACAAGAAGAAGAAGAAGAGGACACTGAGATGGCTCTTAGTGACACAATACCTCCATCATGGTGGTATAGAGGTATAAATAACACTCATTTGATAAAGATTTTTCACATTAGAGAGGAAGAGTATGCTCTCTGATATACTTTATTTTACCACGAAGACTTTCAGCTAATGGTGTGATAAATTAATCCACAAAAGCAGACAGGTAAAAGCTGTAACAGAGCCGATATCGGCATACAATGTGTCTGCCTGGAGGATGTCTGAGGCTTTTCTGTATGTCTGGTAATGGGCAAAAAGGGAGTGATAATAGGGTGTTTGACTCTGAGAAAGTAAAATTCTTCTCTAGAGGTTTCGCCTCTCTGTAAAAGATGATCAAGGACGTCATGAATAATACTCTTGCAAGCCAGAGTTGGGTCCCAGTGAGTTCATTGCGGGGGAAAAAAATTATTGTCATAAGGTTGTCTTCAACTTTCATTTGCATAATCAACTTAATTCATGACCTGTAATGATAATAGATTCACTGTGAGTCCTACAGGGCAACCATCTTTTCTCTTATTCTACTTGGTCTCTTTGTCTCAGCTGAATTACTGGGGTCCCTTAAACCACGCTTTTGCTTCTGAAAGTGTCTCAATCACATAAAGCGGAATGAAAAACATTGATTCTCCATTGATTTAAAGACAAGGATTAGTCACTGATACCTTAGTTAATTTAATTGTGTTTAATCATTGTTTTTTTTGTTTTTTTTCAGTTTGACAGGTTCAAAAATGGGATCCAGCTTATACATCAGTTCTTCTGACTGTCTTTTGTGGCACGACTGGATAAAACACCAGGTCTTGAGGCTGTTGAAAGCTGGTAGTTCACATCCCAGCCAGTGTGTTTTCCAAATCTATGATCAGTCATCAGCACCCAACCAGGTGTCCAGTACCTTCAAATTTTTATAGTTTTCAACAATCACATTGTTTGATTGCCATTAAGACAGGTCTGAGCTGCCATGAGTAAAAGCAGTAAAATCATTTATACCAACAGCCATTGTTAAATCACAAATAAAGCATTTTTCAATGTAATGAGCATTATTTACTTTAAGGAGATAAACAGGCTAAAAGAAATGTATTTTCTAAGTAAGAACTACCATATTTTCTTATCCTCCAAGCCATAAGGGGGTGCAGTAGAATCCATCCATCCATCATCTATACCGCTTATCTGTTAAGGGTCGTGGGGGGGCTGGAGCCTATCCCAGCTGTCACTGGGCGAGAGGCAGGGTACACCCTGTACGGATTGCCAGGCCTACATATAGAGACAAACGACCACTCACACTCACATTCACACCAAACCGGGGCTTGAACCCAGAACCTTCTTGCTATGAGGCGACAGTACTAACCACTGCACCACTGTGCTGCCATGTGCAGTAGAATATTGTGAAAAAAAGACTGAATATTTTAATAATAAAGTCTGGAGCCATTAAAAAAATGAATCTTCAAAATCTTTAAGTAGTTCATGGTTGATTTTAAGGTATGCTTAGTCTCACAAGTCGCTCTCTGTCATGGAAAGAGCACCTGTTAAGCTATTATTTATTTTTCTCTAATGTTATTTTATTAGTTAGTTACAGTTATTTTAGAGACCCCCACAAAGCTCATTTCCTGATAGACTGAAGCAGAATGCACTCATAGTAATAGTTGCAATACTGGGAGTTTTACTGTTAGCTTGGACCCGCTGTGACCTTTTACAGGGCTTATGTGGCAGCATGAGAAACGGAGTGAAAGGAGTTCCGTTAATGAGGTAAGGTGAGAGATGGGATGAGGCCGAAAGACAGATTCTGTGGAGGGAAGTGTCAATGAGCTGGATGGAAAGAACAGAATGCATGCTGGACATTGTGCTGTCGATAGACACCCAGACAAGCAGTTGTCCAGTCTCTGTGCAGCCATAACAAGCTTTGGAGCCTCACCCCTTCCCACCTCCCTCTTCCAGTTCCCCTTTGGCCTCAGCTGGGCCTGCTGTCTGGGGCCTGGGTGCCTGAAATCCCGGTAATAACAGTGGCATTGATCGTTGTGCCTGGGATGGCCAATTACAGCTTCCATAGCATCTAATGAGGAGCAATTGCTCCGGTGGCAATTACTGCAGCTGTATAGCACCCCAGAACTGAGATGGAGAGCTTCGAACACAAAGAAGTGCAAGTGAGACAAATAAAGAGTACTGCTATTACTACTGCAGACACATAAACATGCATGTAGTGCACAGTCCCACCTCATAATTAAAATGTGGAATTATTGCAATTAATATAATAAAACAGAATTAAATCCTATATTCTCTTTGAGCTGAGTAGGTTTTATGTATGAATGAATCCCATTGGAGTATTTTCTGTCAGTTGATGCTGATATTTAAGTGTGTTATGTTCACTTTAATTGCATCTATTGTTGTGCGCTGATGCTATAGGCTCTCTATAAATAGGCAAATGTTAAGGAAACTGAGGCCATGTCCTATAGTTTGGGGGGTTTTAATGGTCACAGAATGGCACACATGTTGTTTTTAAAGGCTGATTCTGATATCTTGTCATCTAAACTGCTTAATATTTGACAGTTGTGTAGGCAAAAAGCAACAGAGAGAGCTTAGAGACAACATTTAGATAGCAATGTAAGGAAAGATTATTTACAGAAGATACAGCTGACAAGTATTATGTAGTTGTTGTTTGGTCAAACATTTCTTCTGTGAAAAGGGCTCTGATGAGGAATATGGACTCACGACCTTAGTATTTCTAAAATCCTGACTACTGCCCTGTCCTTGAAGTAAACACTCAGGTGAGAGAAGGAGCTAAACAGGTAGCAGTACTGACTTTTAATTCATATTTGAGTATGTTTTTTTTGTCCCCCAAAACATTAATAGAATAAAATAGAATACAATCTTATTGTCTATCAGGCTGTAAAATTATCTTCACTTAACCACACAACAAAACAGCTAAATAATTAAATGAAAATAGAAAACAATTTGCTTGTTTGCAGCATAAGTTTTAATTAGGTTGTTACTCTCAAGTAGCTTTTACTCCACTTAAAAAATATAAACTAAAAGAATAATTTGAAGGCAAACTGTAAGTCAGTAAAGACCCATGAAGTCCGGAGCGATTCTACAGTTACGTGTCAGACGGTGTATGCCGTAACTTATATGAAACGCACCCTTTAGATGAGGCAATTGCGTCCATTTTCTATGCACTTTCTTTTTTAGCTCGCCATCGCTCTGCTTTTGTGCTGTTTTGTTAGTTTTTTCCTTTGCTAACTCGACGGAAAACTGTGCTTGTAGTGCACTAATTCGTGTAACATTTCACAACTAAGCGTGTCAACAAGCTGAACATGTAGCTTTATTTGTGAAGGAATAGCTATAGCTGCCTTGCCGGCCACCTCGGATGCTAACCTTGAAGACAGACGCGGGAGTTTTGTGTCCATTTTTTGGCTAATTTTCCTTGTCAACTACTGGACTTTTCCAAACGGACTTATTCTCTTCGCTCTTCAAAAAGGTAAGTCTTGCTTTTACCGGCATGTCTGTCCTGGTTTTTGTTCAGTTTGTGTTTGTGTGTTTGGAAATATTAGCAATATGTGTGGCTACCTGTGCTAATAATGGCTAATTGCTGTGTGTAGCTTTTGGCTAACTTGGAACCGGGCACTAGCATCAACTCCTGGACTTCTCTAAAAGATTTATTCACAGCTCTTTGCTTCACCAAGGTAAGTCCTGTTTTTACAAATATATATGTCTTGGTTTTTGTTCAGTTAGCTTTTGAGTGGTTGGTAATATTAGCAAGCAATGAGGCTGCTAATGGCTAATTTCTGCTTTTAATAATTTGGCTATGCTGAGTTGAATAATTGCTGTAAGTTTTGGTTTAAACTTTGAGTTACTGTTGTAATGGCAGGACCTTTTTCCTTTGCTGAGCTGTGTGGTACTTTACTGGTACTTTAAGAATAATGCATTCAAGTTGTTGATTTATTTAGTAGTGAAATATTCATGGTTGAAGGGATATTGTTTTTAAAGCATGTTGTTAGTAAATTGCTTATTGATTCACTGTGGCTACTTGCACAATGTAATATTGCTTTATGGGTGAAAATATGAATGTAATTATTTTCCCTTACTGATGGCTTCATGGAAAACGCAACATGGTTGTAGTCAGACAATTGAGACGTTTTTCAACACAATTCATATTCACCTAAGTACAACAGTTCCTCATATCCTATCTTAGCTGTAAGCTCTTATTTCTGTCTGCTTGAAGTCACATTACTTTGTGTTTTTAATATCCGACTGTAAATAATTATCTGCTGCTCAGGTGACATGTCTTGAAGTGCTGTTGCAGGTGCTCACTTGATGCTGTATTTCCCTTGAGGTTTATTAGATTAATGACTATATGCAGCATCAGCTGGCGAACACACAGTGGATTTATAACACAATGTTCTGTGCTCTGGGGTTTGGCATTTATTATTGTCGCTCCTTAATTTCTGCTGTATTAAGGTTGATGTATACTGTAGGTGCATGATCAGGTCAAAACCTACAGTTGCATTGTATTCACATAATGAATTGACTGCATGAGAGTTGGAGGGCTGAACGGAGAAACACTTTCGCCTTTGCCCCGTGCCACTCTTTCTCTCTGGCTATGTGCTGCTTTTATCAATTTAATGCTTTGCAATAGAAGGGTAAAGGGCAGTGGTTGCTGTTAAGAGTCCATCAAATAAAATGAAGGGCACAGGGGTGGCCGTGTGTATGTGGCTCAGGAAGTAGAGCTTCCATTAATTGGAAGGTTGCTGGTTTGATCCCTTCCACTATGCATGTTTTTAAGTGTCCTTGGGCAAGAAACTGAATCCTAAACTGCCCATAACGTTCTATCACTGGTGTGTGATTGTATATAGATAGCACTGTAAATGAGAAACTGTTGTGCCTGCCAGATCCTTGCGTTCATCTCTGGCACCCCTTGTGTGCTGGATTGTTCCATTATTGTGTGCATAATATGAGGTGTCACGGTGTTAGGATGCAGTATATTGTAGGATATTTTTATTATTTTGCCCACCCGCTCACTTTACAGCAGAAAGGTGGGGGGCTGGCGATAATAAACTTTGATAGAAGATAGGGCTATGTGATCTTATTTCTAAATGACAATGATTCTACTGCGTTTTCATCAGGGACACCCGCTGCATCAAAACGAACGCTCCTATCTCCCTCAGCCAATGACAATGTGCCATTACACTACGCGATTCAGAGCAGCAGAAACTCAAATAAACCTGGTGAGAGCGAGTGAGTGACAGTGGCTAATGACAGTGTGAGGCGCAGATGTTGCGTTAGGACAAATAAAAACAGCAAAATGAATCCAGAAGAAAATCCCACTGATGGCACTGTACTTGTGCCGAAAAAAGATTAGCTAGTTAATTCTACCATTTTCTGTTTTTCAATTCTTTCTCTCTCTCCCTCTTGGCTCAACCAGGTATTCTGCAGCTTTATAATATTTCAGCAGCGGCAGTAATATTCCTGTGGTGGGCTGCCGCTACAAGATGTATTTAGGAAAAACACTGCAGACAGACTCTGTCAGCTGGTTTTAACTCGTCTTATCACCGGTAGTTTCCGCTTTAGATGTGTGGTGTCTCGCGGCGGGCATGCAGCTGTCAGCAGGCAGGTACAACTCACCTGACACTGGAGCGGAGAGAATCAGAGCGAGTAACACTGCCTGCATCGCGTCGTTCTGCCCTCCGTTTTCATGAAGTATCTTGGTCACTTTAAGACAAGATTTGGTTGTAAAGTTTACAGCCTGTCACACTGTTGCTCCTGCAGTGCTCTGTGTGTGAATTCTGAGGCAGCGAAAAAAAAGTGTCCACTGACATTCTGTGGGTCATATCAGGGTACTCCTGACTAATGCATGGAATAGTCGACATTTAGGGGCCTTAGAACCTTTCACAGTTTATTACCATACCTGACAAGCTCCCATAGACACAAGGAAATTACAGATTTGGATCAACTACCACTTAGCCAAACATTCAGTTCAGTTCAGTTTTTTTTATATAGCGCCGAATCACAACAGAAGTTATCACTTATTAGGCACTTTTCATATAGAGCAGTTCTAGACTGTGCTCTTAAAGATACGGTCTGTCCTATGTCCTATTATATTTTCTGTTCCGCTTCCTCAAGTATTGGGTAAATGAGTGCAGAAAACATGCTGAAAAAAATTGTGAGAGAGAATCATGATCTCAATTCTAAGCAAAAAAATCGTGATTCTCATTTTTTACAGAATCGTGCAGCCCTAATAGAAGAGCAGAATGTCTGTCATCCAACATTCTTCTCATTCATTCTCTTCTTTTCTATTACCATCTCTTTCTGGTTGCGGGAGCTGTCTGCACATCTAACCATGACTCTGTCTTTATGATCTGTATGCCTGTTTGGATGTCTGACTTTCAGAAACTATTCCTTTTAACTCCCACACCCTGCTTTCTTTTTTTTCTGTTGTGTATAGATCTCAACATCTCTCCTCACTCGCTGCATCTTTGCCGCTGTGTGTTTTAATATCTGGGTTTAGAACAGACAGGCAGCAGTTTCAGTGACAGTGAGACATGGGGCAACACAAATAATTCCTTCAAAGCTCTTCAAAGGGATAAGAGAGACCCAGCACATAGACGCAGCCGTGAGAGAGTCTGATTGAGGCTTAGGCGTGAACATGCAAAAGGAAGCTGTGGGCCCATAGCTTTCATTAGACTAAACACACAAACACGCACACACATTACTGACGCTAGTTGGAAGAGGAGCGAGGTGTAGAGAGAGGGTGGAGATGTTTACAATCAACACCCCTCCAATTTAAACCCACACAATAAGACTTGACATCAATATGCCAGTGCAGTCACCATAATAGTGCCTAACGACAGGAAAGGGCCTCCACAGCATCCGCAAGACTGATTAAAACCATGATGAGTGTGTGTTTAGTGTGTGTGTATGTGTGCAAAGATGTCTTCTGGAAATGTAGAGGACACTGCCTACTTACCAAGAGAAGAGTTTATTGCCCCTTGTTTTGTTTTGGTCTGGTATCTGAGCAATAATGCATGATTAGGGGTTATGGTGTCCGCAAAATAAGAAAATAATGGACGCTCTTTGCTAGACATATTATCTTGTATAATTGGACACCCCTAGATCGTAAGTATTTTTAATACTAAGAATTGAAATTGTCATGAGAGAAAGACTTCTAATCAGATTCATTATCAGTGTTTACTCATATCATCAGTGAGACGATTATTTAAATCCAGGTCGGCCAGTTTTGGACTGTTTTATTCTGTCAAAATTAGGACATAATAGGCATTTGCCGACCAACACAGTTTCCTGACAAAGAGGCTGGCTGCTTCAGGTTCATTCAGTCATGTCTGTAGACAGCTCGCTTTTCTACTGATCGCTAATGGGACTGTAGTGAGTCATCCTCTCTTTTCTATTCCTCCTGCATAATTATTTTCCTTTATAGTTAAGATTTTCGACCTACTCATCTGTGATAGCCAGAATGCCGGTTGTTTGACAGATATTTAGTTCATTTCTGGCAGCAAAGACGCTAGAAGACATCAGAACTCATTTTCACTTGTCAGAATTTACTCTCCTGTAAGTGGCAGGTTGTTGTTGCAGCAGTCGACAAACTCATGCAGGCAAAACTGACCAGCTGCACTTTTAAAGCTGATTAACTCGGAAAAAGTCACTCACACGGACTCACAACAATTACAATGCTAGCAACATGATAATATAGTAAACAATTGACAAGGCACGCAGCCTCTAAAATATCATTGTTACAGTAGTACGGCAGTTCATCCAAAAAAGAATATCATTGTAATGAATGGAAATGTAATCGTACTCAAGGAAAAGATGTTCTTTTGATTACAGTGCAATCTTTTATCTTTCTGCACACTGTAATCTATAAAATAAGAGAATAATCAAAAGATATTATTTTAAATTTTACTGGAATGAAGTTTGAATGAAACACTGTAAGAAACTGTTTTGGCAGATTTGAATTAAGGATTTTATTTTGCAGTGTTACTGGTGAAGGGAATATATAGAACTCTAAGATCTTAGTTTGTTTTCATTCTTTCTTCATATATCCTTAGATGTATCTGAG
The DNA here is from genome assembly GCA_033238685.1 of Lates japonicus. Lineage (NCBI taxonomy): Eukaryota > Metazoa > Chordata > Actinopteri > Centropomidae > Lates > Lates japonicus. Next base: position 5,908,227 of record BRZM01000005.1, on the reverse strand, counting down.
TAGGCTGAATCGTGAGCTCTGTATCGGTATTGTACAGAATCACAGTTGATTAAATCACATACCCTAATCGCTAAATATCGATCATGGTTCAAGTTTCCGAGGTATTATCATATTGTGAGATTTGATATTGTTAAGCATCCTTGGTAAAATTGCCGTCACGACCTTGTTTTCTTTTGTCCTTTTTTTTTGCATAACCACAAATCACCCTAGATTTGCCACAGCTATTTCACACAGCAGTCGTAACATAAGTAGTCCAGATTCATACAGTATATTAGATTAATACATTTCTACAGTGAAAACTCATTACCTTTGGATAACTTTGGAGTAAAATGGGAAATGTTGTTTCAGTAACAGCTGAAATGAGGGTCTCCAGGCCAGAGCTGTGCGGTTATTCAGTGGCCAACCACTTGGAGCCAATCAGGCGTATTTATCAGAAAATGTTATCAACACTTAATCCACACTTGACCTGTCAATCAATAACAGAACAATAAATAATGTTGTGCAGTGTAGCAGCCTCTCTGTTTGTTGGATTAATATATATATATATATATATATGTGTGTGTGTGTTCCGGATCATCCCACAGATACTGGATCAGATTGACTGGGAAGTTTGGAGGCCGGGTCAATACTAGGCTCTTTGTCGTGGTTCTCAAGATATTGCTGAGCGGTTTTTTGTGGTGGTGGGAGCACTGTCCTGCTGGGGGAGGCCGCTGCCGCTGGGGAGTGTTGTTGCCGTGGGGGGAGAGGAGCAGCAGCAGAACATTGTATTGTCATGAGATGATCAATGCTATTCACTCTACCTGTCAGTGGTTTTAATGCTGTGCCTGATCAGTGTATATAGAAAGTCTAAGATCTCAATTTAATTACATTATTAAACTTATGTTTGTCCACAGTTATACCTGGTCAGGGCTTACAAGGGATTACAGCAGTGTTATCACTTTGTGTCTCTTGCCCGCACATCGGATGCAGCATGAAGGTCTAATCAAATCGCCTCATTCCTCTTTTCTCCTCCCACATCCACTCCAGAAATACATCTTCAGTGACAAGTAGCACTTTGAAGCTATTGTTGGTCATTTATTTATTTATATTTCTTGCAGGATAAGTATTTCACTTAGACAGAGGAGATGTATTGATAAACTCGTAATGAAGTGCTCATGTTCTGTCACACACAACATTGAACAGCCCTGGGCGGTAAAGTTGTCTCACACCTTTAGATGGCAGCAACATGCCACTCCATCATACAGAGGCAGAGAGAGACAGAATCTGATTAGATGTCTGAGCAAAGCGTATGAGGGAAAACAAGCGGGACTGTTAGAGCTCATTATTTCTTTGATTCTTTAATTTTCTTCGTTCTCATCCAAATCTTTGTTATTGGTAAAAGGCCATCTCTTCCAGTGAGATGGAAACCTGAAAGAAGAAGAAGGAAAAAAGCTATCCTAAAACTAGATGCCTTCATTATCTCATTGTCTAAGTTTGATGTCTTCCGTAATTGAACTTGATGAATGCCGGCGCTTGTTTTCTCCCTGCGAACATGCTTTTGTCCTTTCAACCCCATCTGACATATCTGGGTCGCTTAAGGCTCAGAACACAATTCGGTACTCTGTCTGTTCATGAGAATCTGAGGTTTGAATTGTCAATTATATGTAGTCATGAGAAAGGAGAAAGTTAGTTTTTTGTGAGTGTTGCTGCAGGTTTCACATTCAGCCTGTATGATTCTGTTAAGTCTACACTGCCTAAATTAGATGCCGAGTAGTCAGTGGTAAAGGATTGTGAAAAGATCTTAAGACCTTAGCAGATTTTAGCAGGTACGTGTTCCTGTCAATACTTTGACTTTTATATGTGCTACGTTTTTAACTATTGTGTTGAAATTTGCTGGATTTCACAAATGATGCATATACCCACTATCACTGGATGATATGGAGTCAATTGTTGCCAGAATTTAGAAATACTGAAGTCAGAGTCCAGATTTCATAGTAACCCCACCCACCCATGAGATGCTTAGTTCTAATTTGTCATTTTGTAAACAATAATGCCAAACATTTGCTGCTCAGCATTTTCAAATGAGTATTTGTTGCTTTTCTATGCTTATATGGTTGCAAAGTTAAATATCTTGGTTTTGGAATAGTTTAAAGATGTCACTGTGGAATCTGGGACATTGTGGTTACTGAATGTTTATTAAATGTATAGACAAAAATAGTTAATTTATTTGATTCCAGAAGACTTGTGGAATTACTTGGTACTGAAATTATGGTTAGTTGCAAGTTAACTCCTAATCCATTTAACTGTTTGTTACAGTTTACTTTTTATCCCGACAGGATGGACTAAATTTCATTCTGCCTTTAATCTTTGTAGTGGTTTTGTTTTAACTCACTCACACATTTAAGGACAGGACTGTGGAACTCAGAATGCTTCCTTCCTTAAAAAACCCCATCATATGTATGGCTGCAAACTCCTCCTCAGATTCCCAAATTTCTAGAAACGATAATGAAGATATGTCAATGGGTGTCTGCAGTGGTGATATGTCTTCGATGAGTTTTACACTGTTGGTGCAAGTTGTCTTTTAAGTTATTCATCTATTTAAATGTTTTCTAGGTTCCCAAGTTTTATAACATTTTGGTCAGCTGGGGGGTGTTCAACAAATACAGGTCATCAGGTTTTTGTATGCTTTGAGTTTGATGCAAAGCTTATCTAATGAAAAGTTTGACAATCAAATTTGACACTCAACCTGTAACTCTCAGGAAAGAAAAAAAAGAGAGTAGGAAGAGAAGGAGGGAGAAGATCATGAACTTAATTACCCAATGAATAATTAATGTTTGATTGCAGTATCTCCAGGCTGTCAACAACACAAGATAATTTATCATAAGATTATAATTTATCACTAATTGCTTTTGGCAAGAGGTCATGATTAGAATAATTTGCTATTAAACACAAATTTTATTAAGGCAAACTTTGTAGTATGTATCGATTAGCTGTGCTCACACCACAGAACGAAAGTGCCATTAAATTCTATTTAATCGAAAGTTACACATTCGGATTAAAAATAGTTGTTTGTTCAAATATAATGCAACCTGTTTTCCATAATTTAGCTAACAAACAGGTGATTATTCTAATGCAGTGAGATGCATATGACCCAGGAGCGTATTTTTTTAGCACAGAGAGGTGCCTTCTAATATCCTCAAAGCTAAGAAAAAGCACAACAGCATCAACAGACAGGTTTCTCAGAACTTGTTTACCTCTAAGCTGTAATGCCTATTTAGATGAGGAGAATTTGAATTGTTTGTCTCTCGGGTATAATGACGTTTGTTGTCTGGCATGAAAATCTTCGTGGAGTAGTCATATCATAGCTGTGGGCAGAGCAGGTGGATGGGTTTCTGCCAGACTGTCTATTGCTGTCCTTACCTCAGTCTTTCTCCACAGCCAACTTTCGAATTAGACATTCACTCAGTTAATATATCTAAAATATTTGACATCGTGATTCCGATACAGGCAGAAACTGTACACACCCCACCAGCAGGAGAGACAGACTCTTAACAGCAATTGTTGCTAAAGATCCCAAAATTATAGCCCTAACAAAAACACCAGAGAGCTATTGAATCAAACTGGAGACACAGCGTTTAATGAACATGTTTGAGTGTCAGCAGGAAATCGTATTTCTGCCAACACCGCCATTTACATAAAGATGTGTAACCTGGTAGCTCTGAGCAAACCACAAAATAATCTTGGAGCTTTCCTCATCCATTCAGACTGGTTCACATTCAGAGGGCTGAATTCAATAAGTTATTTAAACCAACATTTAGATGGCAGCAACATACTGCAGGAGGATCTGATATGCAATGGCAGCATCGACTTGAAATGGTTTGTATGGGTTGTAGAAGAGCCAAGAACATAGGCTAAGGAGTACCTTTGGTGCAATCAAGCCTGAGTTGGCTGAAAGTGAGCGTCCAGGAGCCCAATGGCGGCCCAAATCCAAAGAGCTGAATCACTACTACTGTTACAGGTGCTGGTGTTGCAGCCTTACTGCCTTTTTTTTTTTTAAATCCTAAAGCTTTTGCTCACATTCTTGAAACATTTGATGGAAGAGTTTAAATTTGCAGACCTTTGAATCTGGATATCCTGATTGTGATCTGATCGTTGGTTATATGCCTTCCACCCCAAATCAAATCTAAAACATCTCAAATCTTCTTGATATTTATATGTTTTACGAGTTAAAATATGATTCTGATGAAGCATTTGATGGTCAAAGGTCAAAGGTCAGGTCATTAGACCAAACAAAAATATCATAACTCAAGAATTCATACGCTTAATTATGGACAAACCTCACACATGTCTAATAGGATAAAGTAGATTTTTATATCCAAAAGGTGAAAGATCACTTCACTGTGATATCACAATAATCTGTAAAAACGCATAACTCAGTTTTATATTTTAAAGACACTGAGTTTTGTTTGTTGAAGTACCTGGATTCTCTGTCCCCATGCCAGCAACCTGCAGCAAGTACAGCTGATGGGCACCTAGCTGCAAGGAGAGCTAAAAAAAGAAAAGAAAAGAAACAAAATATTAATATAAAATATTAAAGAGTCGCTGATCATGCAGCTACAGTCCCACCAGTGCTCTCAGACATAATTTTATGTAACCATAGCTATCCAGATCACAGATGAGGAATAAAAAGCACATCTGTTGGGTCATTTTGGAAACAACACATATGGTTGTTTTGATGAGTGTAATCCATAAGAATTTTCCCAGACAAAATTAATATTACTGACGCATACACACACACATACCAAGGCTCTGGCATTTGGAGGGAGGAGAGGACTTGAGGCGTTGGAAGCTAATGTGTGTCTTTGTCCTGCTGTCCAATCAATGGAGAGGATTAGGAAAGGAAGGGCTGAGGGCCAGTATACACTTTTGTAACACTCTCACTCTCAGTAAAAAAGACGCTACTAATGTTACACCCAACACATATACACTTGCACACAGACCTCCCAGGTTTTGTCTCACTGGCTGGGAAAAGGATGGTGTGTGTGGTTGCAGCTGTAAGATGCTCTTATCACCCTGCTGAGGAAGCTGGACAGATATCAGTTCTGGTGGCAAAGACATGGACTTCATATGGCACAGATAGTACTCACTTTATCACACAAACACACACATGCACACACAGTAGGAGACACCCCGTATTAAATGGTTTGGCAGCTGTGTTGAAACCGTCAGACAGCCAATCAGGGGATCGATGGCAGCCGTGACTTGCCCAATGACCCACGCTGTTATCTTCGCTGGCCATCCTCCCATCTCTACCCCCCCACCCTCTCCCGCCGTTTCTGTCTCTCCCTGGATTTTCCTTTTGCTTGCCTTTCTCTGCTTACCCCTTTAACACGTCTTTGCTTCATCAATCGGTAAAAACTTTTCCCTCTTTCTCTTTCTACGGCTCGGTACCACCCTCCCTCCTTCTCCTCCTTTTACTGGCAGTCTGGTTTTTCTGGTCTAATGAACCTGGGGGGTCTCAGGGCAGCCTCCGCTGGGTTGATTAGGATCCTCATTAAAGAGAGGACCAGACCAGACTCCCTCCCTCCCTCCCCCTTTCTCCGTCCATTTCTCATCTCTCCCTTCCCTCCTCCTTCTCCTCCCTCCACCCTGCTCTGTTACACAGAGTGCCATTTTTAATTACTGCTGCTCATCATAAAAGGAAGGCCCATTATACATATCTGTGGGAGTGTGTATGCATGTGTGTTTTTGTCCATCCTTTCCTTTTTCTTTCTCCACTGATCTATTGTAACGAACTCAGTGTGTGGTGTAAACTCCTCCGCGAAGGTTCCTCATGAAAACAGGCATTATTGGCCAGCTAGATGGCATTTTTAACACAGTGAATACACAACTAAACACAACAGTCTTTAATGTTCGTTTTAGACTCACTTTCATGCTTCCAGAAGGCAGTAATGGGCAAAAAAATAACTTGTTTAGAAAAAAGGTACACAGCAAAGAAGAAAGAGAGAGGCAGACGTAGGAAGAGAGGACTGCAGAGCACCAAAACAAATGAGGTAGTTAAGTAAAGTTTGAGGTTTTAAAGAGACAGAATGGAAAGATGGAGTTGTAGAACTAAAAAAGGGTTGAAGAAAGAGGAGGAGGACAGGAGGGTAGTGATGGAGGAGGGCAGGGTTAAGTCTGCTGTTGTGCTCGATGACGGGATCAGATCAGATCAGCGCTGCTCCAGAGGATGCTCAGGGCCAAAAACTAAATCTGATTATGCTGCCTGAGAAGACTAATCTCTCTTGAATCTGTCTTTGTCTAATTCCAAAAACAATACTGTAATCTGTGTGTCTCTGTGTGTGTCTCTTTTTTGTGTGCGTGTTGTTAGTATTTATGTTTGCAGGCCTGTTTTTGCAGCCAACTAGGGTCATTCACTTGGATTGACTGACGCACAGTTTTCATCATTAGTGAAAATATATATGAAATAATGAACTATAGTGCTTAAATGAGTAGTCATCTAATCTGCCTGTTAACTGCCTTTATAATCAGAATAAATAGCAAGTCGTAGCTGCACAGTCGCACCCTTTTTCAGTTGATGCCAAAGCTGTGATACGTAACTTAAAGTCCCCCTCCACTCGGAAACACAGTATGTTTGGCTCAATGTTATCTTACCTGGATGTTTGAGCTTCACTGTGCAGCATGATTTATGTACTGTGTAAATATAACCCTAGAAAACAAAAGTTTAGATGTTGATTGTGCTCTGTATTTTAATATTTTTAATCATATTCCTAGATTCAGGATTTTTCAGTGACCGAGAAGGAGTAGATGTAATAATGATAATACATTATCATTCCGACAGAGTGTTTTTGTTGTACAACATGTCTGAATACAGTCTTTTTAACATTTACAAACATGTGTTTGTAAGTTGCCTTATACAAACTCCATAGCATCATTCCCAACTAAGTGTGTTGCTATTTTATGGTTGTTTTTCCAACTCTAGTGCAGAAAGGTAACGTCCCTGTTCCTAAAATGGCTCAATGTTAGTTTGTGCTATTGCTACATCACCGACATTAGCATCATCAACTGTTTACTAGATGAAACATTGTGAAATCATCATCCCTTCACTCACCAAGAGCTTTCTCCAGTGGTGGAAACCGATGCCAGTGTTAACTCGTGTTCTGCTTCTATTTTTATCACTTCTTTGATAAATCAATTAACTAAAGATTAGACATGAAACATTCTCTGAGTCCAGCTTCTTGACTGTGGGAATTTGCTACTTTCCTCAGTGTTAATTCATCGCCGAAAACCTCAAAGTTCTTTCATTGTAGTAAGAAAATCTTTGAGTTTAGTTCTACTGTTGGTTTGGCTGAACAAACTATTTGAAGATGTCACCATGAGCTCTGGGATGTGAGATTGACATTTTTACTATTTCCCAATATTTTATATACTACACAATTCATTAAATGTGAAAACTAGACTGATTAATCTATTTTGAAAATGTTCTTAGTTGCAGCCCTAATTAAATTCCTTTTCTAATATGTCCTCTATGTAATATATATGGTCCAACAACCTTTAAGAAAGTTCTGTTCTGTGTTATTTGTTCTTATAGACGTGCATGCTTGCGCGCACACACACATATTCTGTCACAATGCATTAGGTATCAGAACTGTTCAGTGAGCAATCAGATAAGGAGCGTGCGCACACACACACATGCATGCACACATGTACACGAATGCTTGTTCTGCTCACTGACTTTCTGTTAGCACACCCGTCCACTAATTAGATTCCATTAAAGGTGGCGTTCATAACTCTGGAGGTTTCTTTGGCTGACACACCACTCGGATGTTAAAAATATCACCAATTAGACACAGCTTCAACACACCATCACGTCCGACCACCCAGAAAGATGAGACCTCGCTCTGCCTCGACAGGCGTTCGACTTCCAACCACCAGCCCTAAAAAAAGTCGCAGAAGTTTTTTCTCCTGTCTGTAATGGTCTGGTAACTCCTGGAAATTGAGAGTAGAGATAGAAATCATCCTCATGGATGGGTGAAGGAGAGGAAGCTTTATCAACAAAAATGGCGCTGGGGGATTTACTGGTCAAAGTATCGGACTTGGGGTAAACTCCCCAGGTGGCTGATGGGAAGGCAAAGCAGGGGCTTTTCTGCAGCTGAATATCATTGTTGTCTTCTCTTCTCTTCTTGTCTCCCCTTTGGTCTCCTTATGGTGCCATCTTTACCTGTCGCTCTCTTTATCAACGACTGAAGCACCTGTTATTAGCTTAGGCTGCTAACTTGTGATAAAACCCTCATGACAACATCACCCCCCCCCCCCCCCCCCCTTCACCTTCTTTTCATTTTTGAAGAATGACGAAGAGATGAAGAAGAAGAAAGAGTCGATAGACTGGTATTTTGGGTATTTCCCCCCCACATCTCTGCAGCTCCCGTCTGTCAGCACGCCAGCAGCATCTAAGCTAACCCGGGCCGGCGTCGGAAATGTCACTCGGTACATTAGCATTTAGCCACCGCGCTCTGCTGTCAATCTGGGTTTATCTTTGACACCCCCTATGGTCTATCACCTTAGCTCGCAGCCCCCCCTCTTCCCAGTTAGTCATTGTACTAATAAGGCAGGGGGACAGTAGAATTTATCAGGGCTAGACACTCACGCCCCGCCAGCCATTACTCATCCACAGACCAGGACATGCCAACAGTGGCTAATTGCTTTCTTTAACATTGGCACATGTGACATTCAGCAGACTCTTCACTGGAAGAAAGGAAGATGGGCTTCCTTTCACTGCTGTTCGTGCACCTCATGTCTAAATGTATGACACATAATGTACATCAGGAAAAAAAAAAACAATTCACATCTGTGTGGGTGCAAACCCGTACATAAACATAACCTAAAGGGCCTAATTAATTTATTTTCTGTGGTGCAGCAGTTTCAGTCAAAGTTTCTACTGCAGAGCACTGTGGGCTGTGTTGAGATGCTGAGAATCAGTTATCCTTTTTTTTTGTGCTTTAATAGACTGTTAACCACAAGACGTTCCTCACCAGATAAGCAAAAACACTGCCCATTTGTTTAAATGACTGAAAAGACCTGAGCTTCCTTTTGTGGTCCAGAAAGCAGCAATGTGATACTGCTGAGTTGACCAGGTAGAATTTTTTTTTTCAAAGTAAAAGATTAATGTTGAAATTTACTTTGATAAATTGTGGACCTTCATTATGGCCACCGCAGTAGTCCCTGGAAACCTCTTGCGTGGTTGTTCCATATACCTCTTAATGTGAGAGTTAAGGTAGGCACAGAGGAATCTGGTTTAGGTGGCAAAATTGTACTGTAAGCAATTTCCCTTTTGTTGTGAGCAAAGGGGGGGATTATTCATCAAAGCAGAGGTGGATGATCCAATATCTAGCAAAGCTCTTTGTTTTGTTCAGTGGCAAAAGATTAATGAACAGACCAGACTGACATTTCCAGCAGGAAGGACATTGATCTGGAGGCCTTCTGAAGATCCTTATTGTCCTGTTTACCCTGCAAACAATGGATGACAGTGAGAAAATATGTATGCTATCTACACACTATACGCACAGTGGCTAACACACGTAGACATGCTCACTAATCCAAAGGGCAAACTTAGAATTTTAAAAGCTGCTATATTTGTTATTAATCAGGAAATGCTTCATGACATCTGAAGAGGTTTTTTCCTGTTTGTATGTGTTTTATTTAAGAAACTGACTGGCGCCTGCTGATAGAATTTGTTGGCAACACTCTAAAGCCAATAGGGACCTAAACTATTTCTTTCAGAAATCAAACACTTTCAAGCCATTTGGGTTCCTGACCTACAGTAAGAGTAGAGACAAGTAACAGAACTTTTTTGAGAAGATTTAAATGAGCCAACTGTCTCGATTCCCTCTTGACTTGATCTAGTATTGCTAACAAATGCTGACTGGAGGCTGTTGCCAGTTTTTGGGCTAACAAACGTTTTAGATGTCCCTTGGTTTTGGCAAGCTGATAAAATGCTTGAGCTCCTTCTGCCAGTATTATCATTAATGCACTTTCTTATACTTATTTAATGTGGGCATCAGTATACTGAGTTGTGGCATTGACGGGTACAAACCAGAGTCATACTCGGGCACATAAGTGGTCCACATCAGCTCTCATTAACCCAAGTTCTCCCTGTGATTGACCTACATGCTTCTAGTTAGAGCCTGATGTCATCACAAAGCAACAACAAAGCCAGGTGTGATCTGGAAACAAACGCAAACCTAATGTTGCACACAAGGAGGCCTTTAATTTTGCACACCACCATTGGCTTTTTTATCTTTTAGGTAGGACCACATCGTGATGGCTTTGCCAACCTTACGTGGCTCAAATAACCATTAGGTGGCAAGCGATACTGGATGCAGGAACACTGCCGTACCATAGGGTTCATTGTACTGACGCCAGCTTCTCATGAGTTGGTTTCTGGCCAGTAATGGATTCGGCACTCAAGGAGGCCGACATACTGCAATTATCTGTGGATTGTCTGAAGAAAAGAGCCAGAAACTGCAGAGGCCTTCTGACCCCCAGGCTGGGTTAAAGGCTCTTTGCCCCCGTGCCAGTCATATTAACATAACCCCAGTGCTGTGTGATTACTATGCCTAATGTGAGCAGATGGAGGCCCACTGTTGCTTCGCCAATCAAAAATAATGTCATTATAGTGGAATAATGGCTGTGGTTACCAGTGAAGCCAGAGAGAGAGGTGGGGTGAGGGATATGAAGAGAAGATGGGGTGTTTTTATTGTCCCCGAGAGACCAGTAAGATCCAATCAGCAGGGTGTGACTTACAGTCTGGGAGCCCAGAGCCCATCCACAGCACCTCCCCTTCACTCCAACTATCGCCTTCACAGACAGTCTGGGGAGCTTGGGGAGCAGGCTCCATAACAAGGAGAAAGGAACTGTACATAAACACACTGAGAGTACAATGGCCACTTTTCTGTTTGATTTTTGTGCAGTATGAATTAATAAGCGAGTGTGGATGATATGCATTTGTGCTTGCACAGGACTTTTGCATAGGCAGCTAATAGTGTGTGTGTGCATGTGTTGTGTGTCTGTGTATTTGGCCAGTTCTCCAGTTATTGCTTTTGAAGTTGTTAATTAAACCCTCAACCATCTGGTAGCTCAATGAAATTACACTGAGCTTCTCAGCCATGAAAAAAACATGACTGACTGACTGACTAAATGAATAAATAAAAAGATTAATAATTTAATAAATGCTTCAAATATCTCTTGTCTAACTGAGGGAAAAACAAGAAGTCTTATTAATGTAAATTCAGTGCTCTGCGCTGTCACCCCTGTTGCGTGTGTTTGTGTGTTAAGTGTGTGTTGCCTGCCATCCTGAGCTGCGTGCACATGCTTAGGAAGGCTTACAGGTGAATCAAAGACAACTGTCAGTGTGTCAACCTTTGATCTCTCTCGATGTCTTCTTCCCTCTCTCTATATCTCCTTTCTCCCACTTTCTCCTCTCTTGTCAAATGCAGCATGCCTCCATGCATCGCAGAAAACACACATCTTGTTTAGATTTCCGCGTGGATGCATTTGTTTGTAGAACATGAGTGTACCATTTCAGGAAGTGAAAATGGCATACTGTTCTTTATCGTTAATAGCTGACTGCTGAATGCATTCTGCTGCCGCTGTATTATACAGTAATTCAGCGTAATGTACTGTACCACATGTTTTATAGTCTTTAATGTTACAATGATGACGTTCCATATGGTTGCATGCAAATTAATTGAATTTCTGCTAATAACCACGATGAATGAATGCCCCTGTAAATAACAAAGTATTGGCTCATGATGAACATTGTCTCATGAGACATGTTTCATCCCGGTGAGTATCTGGCCGGCAAAGTGTACACAGTAATTAAATTAGTGCATCTGTACAGAGATGGTAGTAAGACAAACGCAGAGATGCTGCTCAGGAGGGAGCAGGTAATGGTTGGTTGTGTGCATAGGAAACTCAGAGGGGGAGACCCGACACTTTGACTTCAGTACTGCAGCTCAGAGAAATAAGGAAGCTAGACATTAGTGGATGATGGCTCTAACTCAGAAATAGAGATCTGAGAGACCTTTCAGTTGTGTGTCAGTGGCAAAGCCAACATCAGCGTAGCCTATTTGAACTGACGCATCAAGTAAGAATAGGTCACAAATGACGTCTGCCAGCAGTGTTACAGTAAAACATTGTGACTTTTGCATCAGTGTGAGGAAGAACTTCTATTTGTAATGTTTTTTAGAAACTGGATTTGACAAAAAAAAGACATAAATGCATTATATTATTATTGATTGTATTCATATCCCCCACCCTTCATAGTTAAAACAGCTGATGTCTTCCAAACTCTGTGTCACATGACTATTTTGGTCCATTCATGGTTGCATGTGGAAAAAATTAGGCCACTATACTTAGCTGAAGATGAATAATAAACCTGAGAATGATAGCAACCAAACAGAGGATTTTGAGAATTGTTACACCCCTACCTAATACAGCACATGCCTCTATGATTAGGTTTGTCTGTAGGACACGGGTGGGCACAGACATCAGTGCTGACAGACTGCTTCCTGGTATAATAACTGTAATGTCTGTGCTTTTTGGGCTAGTTTTGGAAATCTTTTAGAGAGAGACAGAAACTGAGACAGGCAGAAATTTTAGAATGAGGAAGGAAAAAACATGTCTTTGTATTTATGCCAGCTACAGTTTAATTAAAAAAAAAAAAGAAAAAAAAAGATAAAAATAAATAAGTAAATAAAAGTGAAGTGATGATATTTTATATCCAAAAGGTCAAAGGTCAACTTCACTCTGCCATCACTTTCCTGGCCACTATTTGATGCCATATCTCAGGAGCGAAAGAGGGGATTGTGATCATATTTTCTGCAGCTTGACTGGCTGATGGAGGCATGCAACCATGAGGCTGTACTTCTAGTTTATTTTGGTATCTTCATGTCATTGTCCAGTCTTTAGAATATAATGTTGTTCCTGAATTTATTTAAAGAGTAAGTCTGGGAGCAGTGGTCAAAAATTATATTCCATGTGGTGCTTGGTTCCAAAAGAGCAAAAGTCACTTGCATGAGCTAAATTCATACTATACATGGCCACTGAGAGAGGACATTTTTCTTGCAGCAGAGTGAATTTCCTGAAGCTTTGCATTTCCCATGCTTTATTTGTGTCCTCGTCTAAAGGCTTATGCGGCAGCAGACTACCCATTTGTGCTTTACATAGCCCCTGTGCTCTTTTTGTACCGTCAGATGATGATGCTGCTTTCTGCACTATGTTGCCTCTTACGAAGACAGGTCACTTAAGAGAGCTACCTGGTGAGCAACAACTGTCTGGATGTGCCATGTCCTGCGTGTGCATTTGCTCTACATAAAAAGAGGAAAATAGCAGCCTGGCATTTAACCACGGCCGCTGACACTGCAATAACTTGCAATTTTTAACTGTACCATGGAGGCAAATTTTAAGATGCGAGTGGGAGGCTTTAACCTGAACCAGCTGGGAGACAGAAAAAGAGAGAGACTATTTTGCGTGGTCAAGAGTGAGAGAAATACGAGATGGGCTGCAGAGGGGGGGATAAAGGGATTTCAGAGTGAAAGAGAGTTAGGGATGCTGTCATTTGTTGCTTTAGGTAGTAATAACAAGAAAAAAGTGGAGGGAGGAAGAGAAAAGTCAAACACCACTGGGAGCTAAAGATCCAGACAGGATCGAATAGGTACAGAGTAATGTACATGTACTATTTTTCCAGTAATGCAGTGGTAAATAAGCTGTTGGGTGAATTGTGGTGATTATCATAAGACAAACAACCTCCAATACCAACACAATCAATATGAAAACACACTATCCCCACATGAACTATGTATGAGCAGAAATTTCTTTGTTATATCCAGTGAATTCATCCCAAACATATACTGTATATCAGCATAAAAACAAGGGTAAACAAACACATATAAACACAAAAACATATTTTATATAAAGTATCATTCAAGAAGGTAACTGCATTCACAGAATTAAGAGTGAAAAGCAAAGCAAAAGTATGTAGAGACATTAGTCAGTGTTCTCCCTCTCTTTCCTTTTTTCTCTCTTGTTCTGTGATGAGATTCCATTAGGCGCCATTAAATCTCTGCCTAAGAGCCCTCTGAAGCTTCACAATTACAGAAATAAAAAAATCACAATCCTCATTGAGCGCTCTTCTGCATTAGGGGCTGCCTGGAGTCGCGTGGGAGCTGTTACACGGGGCCCCGGCACAGACCGAGTCAGAGGCTCTGCAGAGCTGCAAAGCACAGCTCATTAGAATGACTAAGAGCCCGAATGAAGGCCCTTATGTGAAAGCCATAATGGAGCAGGGGCTCTTGTGCCAGAGCCGTAATGGAGGCTCTTGTGCAGTTGCGCTTGTCTCCCCTCCGCACAGCAGAGGCTTGAGCTGAAACTGCGCGGCTGGAGAGCTGACCCCCAATGAGTGGCCACTGAGGTGCTCTAAACACCGTGTGTCTATTGTGCTGGCAGGCTGGTCACAGAGCGGAGGGCTTTCACAGTGGTCTGTCACTCAGTGGAGTATGCGGAGGTGGTTTGTTAAAGGAATATTTGATCAAGTATAAGGTTAGAATATTATAACATTTTGCTGACATTTGCCTTTCAATAAATATTGTTTGCTGTCCACCTCTGCTATGACTTTAGATCGTTCCTTGAAAACATTATATATACAGTTTGTGCAAATTCTGATTTGATTTCAAATTATTCTGCAGGCATATGATTTTGTGTGTAGAAAATTTAGACAGTCCCTGTGTTCTCGCAGTGTTCTGCACTTTCAACTTTCCAGGTCAAATCTGGTCACATATTGGCTTTAAGGCGGGGGCTGTCAAAGGGGGGGGGGGGGGGGGGGGTGTAACCCAGGCTATTTTCTGTAGCTACAATTTACAGATGTCCCCTAAACAATTCAGACTGTTGGTAAATGCTAGCTAGTGGCTAGTGGCTGTGCACAGAGAAGTTTCTAGTCCCCACTGAGTGCCTGCAGCTCATACAACTCAGACAGGTGTGTAGTTGAAAATTTGTTTGAAAAGCAACTAACTGAGTGATTTTATCTGCCTAGGTGGGTCTGGATGGGCCACCTAAGCCACCTAAGCCTATGACTGGTTAGTTACGTAGTGATGCAGGGAATGATAAAGGTTAAGTGTTGGTAAAAGAAATGAATAAACAGCCTACAGAAACAGAAAAATATGATTTACAGGTGGCACAGAAGAAGCCGTATTTGCATGTGTGGGTTTTAATTACAACAGCTTGTATGTGTCAGGACTGTTAGGCCTTCCACTTCATGTCTCTTCTGACATAGCCTCCATTGCAGTGCAGGTCAACAGCGAGCTTGCGCAGCTGTAGAAGTGGCTCACCTAGCCAGTTGCTGTCGGAAGTGGCTGCATGTTACTTTGTCTGAACATGGCATCTAAGAGAGCAGCAGTGACCGATGATCCACATGCTTAAAGATTGTAGTAGTAGTGGTTTACCACCAGAATCTCCTTTCTGCAAATTTGTTTTGACTTTTCACCTCCACTATCTCCAGGAGCTGCTGAAATGTTGTGGAAATTTCAAACTTGGTTTACCATTACATTGTTCCAAACCCACATTTCGTGTTGACTAAAACCTGCCACCCCACCCCCAATAAATACCTCTGTATTTTCTGGACAGCTTGCCTCATGAGACTGTAACATTTGAACTTTTGGGAGCCAGAATCCATGTATGATGACATGAATAAAGTGAACAACCTCAGCCGCTGTGTGATTCTCTGATGTTAGTTGAATCAGCTTTCTCCTCTCACAGCTGTTGTTTGGGAGATCAGATTTTGAACCGTCACTTTGAGTAGGTGTAGGCTTCAGATTTTCCACCAGTGAAGCCCACAGTGAGGTGTAAGAATATACTACGTGCGTATTTTTACACACAGTCGGTACATAGCAGCTTTAAAGGCAGTAATGTATCGAAGAGTTGTATTTTTTACCTTTATCCACTCACTTACCTTAACGACTTAGAGATGACAATAAAATGTGTCAGAAAACAGGTGATAAAATCAAAAAACAATTCCAGAGACATTTTGGGTCGTTCCTTTCATCTGGCAGTCTTGGTCTGAGCAATGCACAATGATACACCACTTCTAAAAGAGCAGCCTTCTGTCAGTTTTTACTTGGTGGTATCTACAAATATCAGCATTGCAGATCCACTTGGGAATCAAGAGCTCGCTCCAGTTGAGAACGGGTTACAAATTGTCCGAATCAGTGGTATCATATGCCTCTGAGCTTATTGGTTCCCTTTATTGATGCTGACATGTTTTTCCTGACAGTTGAGCATTGCAAATCAGTGTGTCTGTGCTGCTGGAAATTTGCAACAAGGAGTCATGGTTTCATCTCACAAAGAGAGATGATGACAGGTCTGGTTGTAATGTCTGTAAAATGGTCATTTAAAGTAAGGTTGTAAACCTCAGCAATATGCTGAAACATCCCTCTACACAACATGGGCTTAAACTCCAGGAATGCTGTGCATTTAACACTTAGTGCCACTGCTTCTCAACCGATTTTAACCTATGTTATAATAACATTACCGCCATGCAGGCAGGCTTTACAGATGTTTTCTTTGACTCAAAAAAAAAAAACCTAAATGAATGCTGTACAAATATTCTCTAATGTCATCCATTTTAGATGATGACAGACAGACTAGCTGCAGCTAGCTCTCGTGCTACAATAAAACAATTGTGTTGATGCTGAAAACCTGTGTAGGACTACTGTTCTTCCAAACATAGTATTGAACAGGCATCAACAAGGGAAACAATAAAAAATCGGATGATAAGCAGACTTGATAATGGCATCAATAAAATACCAATTCTCGTCCCTACTCTGTAGGATTTGAAGATTCTCATTAGACAATAAAATTCTGGGGAAAACTACAGATTTTCTTTGAATTAGAATTAACAAATAAAATGAGAATAGCTGCTGCTGTTATTTCTGTACTGGCGCTCATAAAAGACTTTAATAAAGTACTTACTGTCTTAATTTTATCATAGGCACACAATGATTCTTGACTTGTTCTTCCAAGTCAAAACTTTTTATGAAATAATTTCTCATGAACCTGTTTAGTGACTTTGTGTCTGCGGGACGCACTTTAATTCAGTCAGGTATTAGCTGTTACCATAGATGTCTCTTTATAAATATATCCTCGGCTGTGAGGTTGACAAGCAGAGTGTTCTCGCAGCCTCTCTAATTTCTCTCCCTGTTAAATATCACTAGTCCTACTGCTGCTTGAATGCAACCCTGTTTTTAGCGGAATGACATTTAAAAGAAACACAAGACCTTTTGCAACACAGGCTCTGTAAAAAATGAAACTCTTGAAATCTCCTGCATGAAGCACTAAAGCTCTGCTTTAATTATAGGAGAGTTAAAGTTAAAACTTATATTCATGTCAGTGGAGGTGGAGAAGATTAATTTGTGCAGTCTAAAAATGGATGAAACATTTAACTTGTGAGGGAGGAATGTGTGTATCATTCTCGCTCGTTCCTGTAATATGGACGGGATTGTTGGCAGTTGTGAATGCCAGGTCATCTTGCTCTCTACTTTAGTGTGTGTGTGTGTGTGTGTGTGTGTGTGTGTGTGTGTGTGTGTTTGTGCGCGAGTGTGTGTTCCCGTCTGCATCTCTATCTCAGCGTGTGGGCACATGAGCCGCAAAGCTGTTGCATGGCCTCATCGATTTCATGCCCTCTTCTCACATCTATTCACATCTCCTCTCCGACTCACCACCCTCCTCCCGGTCCTCCTCCTTCTCTTTTGGTTCGTAGCCCATGGCGATGGTTCACCTTGGTAACCAGCAGCTGAGCAGGAAGTGGGAGGCGGCCTGGTGAGAAGAAGACCTCCCGTGAGTGTTGTGTAAGGCAGTCACGTGATTTTGGGGGGTCGAGGGGGCCTTCGATCCAACTGGCGGGTGGGAAGCAAGGGGGTCGGCGGTGAGGGCTTGTTCGCTGTAAGGCTTTGTGCCAGAGGGAGTATAAGCAACATCCTATCGATCCACGTGTTCTTCAGGCCGGAAACCATGGATAAACAGTACACAGTCAAAAGCCTGAGTACATAAACTCTCATATATCACATGGATGGATGGAAGCAGAGAGTTAGAGGTGAAGGAACTAGAACAAGCGGCGAATAAGAGCTTTAAATATAAAGGCAGTTTCAAAAGCACTACAGGGGTTTTGGTGTCTCTCATGATGTGAGTACTTTGAAGTAGGCCATGCCTGCTGGTGGGAGTTATTTCAGGCAGGCATGTACCAGAGGAAGCTTTCAAATGATGGCCGGGGAGGCGGCCTGGTGAGAAGAAGACCTCCCGTGAGTGTTGTGTAAGGCAGTCACGTGATTTTGGGGGGTCGAGGGGGCCTTCGATCTGTACTGGCGGGTGGGGTTAGGGGTCGATGGTGAGGGGCTTGTTCGCTGCAGGCTTTAAAAAGCAGAGGGAGTATGTTAAACATCCTATCGATCCACGTGCTCCTTCGAGGCCGGAAACCATGGATAAACAGTACACAGTCAAAAAAGCCTGAGCACATAAACTCTCATATATCACACGGATGGATGGAAGCAGAGAGAGTTAGAGGAAGGAAGGAACTAGAACAAGCGCGAATAAGAGCTTTAAATATAAAGCAAGGGTTTCTCAAAAGCACCTTACAGGGGTTTTATGTCTCTCTGCCAGATGTGAGTACTTTGGGAAGTAGGCCAGTGCCTGCTGGTGGGAGTTATTTTCAGGCAGGTTATTGTACCAGAGGAAGCCTTCAAATGATGTTGGCGGGGGGCCGTCATATACAGAGGGGCTATTCCTCTTTAGAGAAATGTTAACTGTTCCAGTTACGGGAAATGCTAACTGTTCCAGTTACGGGAAAACTATGGAAAAGTGGCTCCTATAAGGGTTCATGGACTGGTGCACTTAAAATATTAATTAATTTTTGAAAGTTTCGAGTCCATTGCATTTGCAACTATGCCCAGCAATGATGTCACAGTGTACTGAAAACACAACACTGCAGCAAGGTGAGAATTTTAACCACTAGAGGTCAGCAAAAACCAGATTTTCAGCTGGTGTTACGTCGCTCCTTAAACATCTTCACACAAGCTGAGGAGAAGGGTTTTAAAACTGGAATCCTGTCAACGTAGTCAGGCAGTAGTTGTAGGTTTTGATAGCTAGAGTTGTAAAGGGTGACATTGTAGTGTCCCCTCTGGTATTTAATGCAAACAAACATAACCACTGTTAGTGATAAATGATCAGATTTTGGTAAATATTGCGACCAGTTCTTTTCCTCCGCTATGCAGTGTTTTTGCTTTGCACATGGGCAGGTATAGCTCATGTAACGAATGAAGGTGGAACACAGTTCATTGCACCACACACATTACTTTGTTAATGTTATGTGGTTTCCAACAAATTTGCCAAAGCCTGACAAAAAGAAAATAAATATTGTTTTGATTTCAGCCATGGCGATGTATGCCAGCGTATCTGGCTGCATCTTTGTTTTGTTTTCATGGCAGGACAGTCTGCAAGCATGTTGTGCATTCCTGTGACCAAGCATGCCCCCCCCCCCCCAATTTGTGTGCATGTGACTGTTCTTGTGTGCGTGTTGCTAGCGGCTGCATGGGGCTCAGTGCTTACTCAGTAATTCCCTGGTCCCAGGCTGTGTATTAGCGGCTGATCCAGCCGACTGGGCCAAGCATCCACATTCAGTCGGCTTGGGATCTGCAGCTCAGAGCAGGATGCTGCCCAGGCTCTCTGATGCCTCCCTAAGCTCTCCAGCACAGAGCAATTTACTGGCACCGGATTGGTACAATCAGTGTGTGTGTGTGTGTGTGGAGTGTTTGTGCTCATTGCAGTTTACTCCTGGTTTTTGTCATCTTTCTGGCCCTTTCTCTCCTCAGTCATGGGCCTGTCACGGCCCACTCTGGCTCGGTTTTGCTGGTGCAGTGCCCCTCCGCTCTGCTTTCATGCCAGGCCGAGCTGACAGTGACACTAACAACCTGAAACATCAGGATTTCTCAAGCACTGCCTCTGTTTTCAGGAATGCTTCTTCTTCTGTCTTTCTTTGATATTTCTGATGAACCATGATGTTTTTGCCTGTTTTTCTTCAAATTCTTGATTTGTTTTCTCTTGACTTGAAATACCGTGACCTCCATTGCCGTAGCTGTTGAATAAAGATATCTCCTTTTGCATCTCTGCCATTTGGTAATTCGCTAACATGGCCCAGTGGACTGTTTGATTTTGTACTCTGTTATGCGATTTATTGTGAGATTCTGTCAGTGTCCGTCTGTGTCTGTGTGTGTGGTTAAAACAGCCAGTCAGTCTGCCAGCCGGTCCAGTTCTCTGAAATGCAGCTAAATTGGCTCATTTATGTAAACATTCAGTCCAAGGCTGTCTTGCCCAACCTCGGCCTCAAACAACAAGAAGTCTACAGGGGTAGCTTTGGAAGGCTCCATATTGCAAAACAACAGGCATTGTTAGAAAACCAAACAAGACAAACGGAAGTATTGTTTGCCAGACATATTGTATTTAGCATAATGGTGCATTTGACAGAGCGACAAAGTTTATTTCTGATTGTGTCACACAGCATTGTTAGATGATGAGGTGAGCTGTAAGTTTGCTGGTGTAGACAGGGTAATGATGAATCTCTGAAAAACAGCAGAAAGGTCCACATATATTTGATCATAGCATCCTATTATTTCTGTTTTTGGATTTAATAAAAAAGAGCTACATAATGTTTCTCACAACTCCACATTGTTATGAATGCTGGACACATTTATATGGATTATGTTCATATTGGTATCATTCTGCAGGACACAGTTTGTGTCTCAGTGCCAATCCTGCACCTGCAGTGATGCACAAATGTTCTCCAGGACCCATTGGCATCACCTGGGTGTGGGTCCAGGTGCAAAAAAACTCACCACAGCTAACCACATTTATCAGTAATGCTCAGTGTAGTCAGTAGTGGTCTAGATTTGGGAAACAGGAGACCAAATGAGAGGCAGTGCCATTGTCCAGAGTGGGCTAAGCTATCCCAGCTAGCCAGCTGAGGCAAGGGGGGCAGTACATACAAAGGGAAGGGTCTTGCTGCAAGAGCTTCTGTCCCTCAGATTTTATTGTGATTAAGCATTGGAAATGCCTTGGTTGTTGGCATGTGTTGCTGGAATAGTATTAAAGGACCAGTGTGTAGGTTTGCCACCAACTGAATACACATCACTTCACCTCTCCCTTTCCAAGCATGCTGGAGAGACTATCATCAATTTCATGATATCGCAAGAAGTGTTTCGATACCATCGTGGACCTGGATGGTAACAAACAATAGGTCTTCTGGGCAAAACTGTAGTTTTGTTACAGCTGCAGTGGAGTAGAGCGAACAGAAATGAGAACTACAGAGACCATTGTCCCATTTGTGCCCATCATTCTTCGCACTCCCTCTTCAAATCTACAGAGAAGTTGGCGCGTATCACGAAATGAGAGAGAGGAAAAGGTGACAGATTAAAAAACAAAACAATGTGCAGACACTGCGGTTATCTACACTATTAAAAAACAAAACTTAGGTATGTTGTATTCCATTTCTGCCAAGAGATCCCCATAATGTTACACACTGTTCCTTTAACACACAATGTCCCTTGGTAAGGAAAGATGGAGTCATTGTGAATCTTGCTGAATTTCAGTGACAGCTCATTTATTATAGCCAGCTGGTTGGACTTGAAGTAGACAAATTAATAGTTTAGTGGAAGAGGTGGATTCTACCCTAGTTTTAAAGCACTCGTCCCTATTCATAGCTTTTCTGCATTTGGCAATATTCATGTAATGTCAGACTTATGTTAATGCCAGTAGCTGGTGCTTAGTAATTAGTTTACACATCACATAGGAAATCTATTGTTTATTGCACAAGATATTCAGTTCCTACATCCTTTACCCTATTTATACATAGGATCTCTCCTCAGCGGAGTTTGCTCTTCCATTCACAGCAGTAAAATTCATTTCAGAGCACAAACCACTATCATCTGAGCATTATCTCATGAAGCCAAAACAGGGAAGGAAATGCTGCTGCATTGTGCTTGAGCTGGTAATCTAAATTGTTTTCTACTCTGAATGTTTGGTGAGCAAGTCACTGTAAATGGCAAACACAATCGACAGCCACTGCAACATATCGTACAATAGTATGAAATGTATACAGCGTACATGGTATATGCCACTGTACGCCATGAATATAGGTCACAGACAATATGATTTGATAGCATGGTTAAGAAACGAGTCAGATCACATAATTCCTGTATCAGATTATATGCCTAAAATTCAGCAAATACATCTCTGCTGCACATGTAGGTGCACATGAATGAACCCAGTAAATTGTCTTGTTTGCTTGCTTGTGTGATGGATCAGACGGGAATGCAAAAGCTCTGGCAGTCAAGCAACAGTAAGCTAGTCTGCTTTTCTAAAATAATATGTCAAATGCAGGAGCTGATCCAGACTTTTAATTAGATTGAAAATGAGCCTTTAATTTACTTGTAATACAATGAAGAAAGGAGTATGGCAGGCGATAATGGGGAATACGTTTTCACTGTATTTTTAGTTTTGATATCAAATAGAGGTGTGATTAAAAAGCTCAAAGACTGTGTCCATCGCGATCAAATGAAGCACTGTACAGTAATGTGCATGGAATAGATGCGAGCAATAACTTTTGTGAGTCAGTAGTTACTGTTCGCAGGTCGCATGATCAGAATCTTGCAGGTGGTCACCATGGAGCAGTCTGTGAGGATCTCTGTCAACAAAACTGGGGCAACCCAACCATCATGTTGAGGATCATCAGCAGTGACTAGCTGCATCCACTCACTGCGATCCATGCAGTCTCCAAGACTGAAGACGGTGTGTCTTTCTCTTCAACATTTTTGGGTTTGTGCTTCGTGAATTTGTCTCCTAGGGTCAGACTCTCAACGCTGAGTTCTTCTCTTCTGAGGTGTCTGACAGAGGACATTCGCCGCTAACGACCTCAACTGTGGCACTATTGGGTGCTCCATCATGAATTTTTTTTTTTGGCCGCACCTGCGCAACTTTTCCCCCACATGCCATATTTGTCAGATTTGGCTCCTTGCGTGTTCTTCTGCTTCCCCAAAATGAAATTTGGTCCTAAGGGTCACCATGTTGACACAGCTGAGGAGATCCAGCATGAGTCTCCAGCATGAGATGGTGTTTGAAGTGCTTACAGAACTGGACTTCCAGGGAGCGCAGGTGTGCTAGGAATGGTATTGCTACCGCAGGGCGGCAGCCAAAGTTAAATCAGGCATGGTTTTTGCTTGTTATGGGCACATTCACTGAGTTTTTATAGTTGTAAAGAAACTTAAAATTCTCTGAAGGTATGTCAATGCATTTTTTATGAAGTGAGACTAGTATTCATAACAACTTATCTATATAAACTGGCATCTCAGACCGGAGAAACCCCTAACAGTAGACCAAGACCATTGTAAAACATCTCTCAGCACTTATACTAGGGTGTTGATTTCATTTTCAGGCAGCATTTTCTGGTGTCAGAACTTGTTTTTTTCTCCTTCATTGCCCTCAGTATTTTTTGCATCTGGTTTTACATACCTAAACCTGTTTGTGATTACAACTGTGGGTTAAAGACAGCAGGTGTACCAAAGCGTTCCACTTGCAGTCCTCCATCTAGTCTGGACTTTAATCTTAGCATTGTTTCCCATCGTCGCTCCATCCAACTGTTGTCTAATCCTTCCCTCTCCCAGAGAACAGCAGCAGATGGGTCTGTTCCTTTGTGAATAATGAATGCTCTGGGATACTGTGCAAAGCCACAAAAACCTGTTTTATACACTTTTTCTCCACTGACACTAATTTGATGTGACTTGACCTGCGAATAACCTGTCGTCCACCTGTCATTGTCAGCAAATGAAATCCATTCTGGTCATATTGTGTGAGTGAGAGGTGGTGGTGGGTTGGCAAAGGGGAGTGGACATCCTGACCTTTCCCAGAGCTCTGTGAAGGTTAGAGAGCAGCATGGGCCTGCAGAGCACTGGGGGCCAGCATCACACATAAACATGTATCCACACAATGTACATGAATGCACTCAAACATCAACGCACACAGAAAGACATCCATGCACAATCTTGCTATACAGTTATTGGCCTGGACATGCCCAGGCGTTCCTGTTCACTTATAATTTCAACACCAATAACAACCATCCAGTCCTCTATGCAATACATGTCAGGTCATGTCCTGTAATATAAACTTTAGGATGAAATATGGAGGGAAAGAATTAAAATAAAAAAAGTAACTGAAAGTGCCATCATCATGCATAAGTAATCTAAAAATACCAACAAATAATGTGAGCTCACAATCAGCACCATGTTAAAGCTGCACAGGGCAACTATGACAGCCTCCAGTGGCAGCGTGATGTAATAGTTTTAATTTTTCAAAGCCTGAGGCCTTTGCTGCCCAGAAATTATGCAACATGATATAGAGCTGCTGGCTGACACAGTTTCTCCTCTCCAGTGGGGATGGAGATGGCGATGAGGTTCATCTATCATGAATCCTCCATCTTCTGGAAATAAAACCCAGTCAATCTATTTCTTTTAAATGTGAAATTTGTACTTAAAGGATGCTTCACCTTAAAACTCTTTGTCACTTTTTCATGGTAGAATATTAAAGCCACTGTATATAGAATTTGAAGTATTCTAACTTTGGCGCTTCCCAGTGAAAAGAAATGCAGACTGTAGCAATTTCACCTCATTTGTCTATACATATTCTTCTAACAGTGGCATTAACTTAAATTTTCATTGGTGTTATAGTTGGCAGCTTTTGTTTAAAATTAATGTTGTTATGCATGTTATGATTAATGGTGTACTGCATGGTACACTTGTATGACACCATAGTGTGAAGTGAGGTGACCTTTTGTGGCTATTTGTAAGTTTTCTCTGCCACTGAACAAGATTTCTTGCTGTGAGTGAGTGGTGATGGTCGCTTGCCAGAAGCTTCAGCCATCATTGTGTTTACAACCCAAGAGGTTAGAATCGGCCCTCTGAGCAGTGCAGGTTGCAAGTGACGAGACAGCACTTGGTGTGTAAATGAATGAAGTTTGATGCTGAACAATGTTTCTTATAGATTGCTAAGTAAACAGCTGCTAGTGCTAATGCTGGCTATGTAGCCATAGCAAAACTTACAAATAGCTCCTTTAATTGAAAAGAAATGATGATTAAATGCTTATGTCAGCATGCTAACAACATGCTAGTATTGGTCACTTCCACCTGCCAGCTCTGCCCATCAGTGGTATCACCTGACCTGCTCGTCCTTCCCACTCACCTGTTCACTTGTTCCCCATTCCCTCATTAGCTTTCCAGCACTCTGTTCTTTGCCTGCCTGTTTTGATAATGATGGTGTTTTTGACTTGCCTGTGTTTTCCTGGATTTTACCTCAGCCCGACCATTTGTACTTTGTTTACCTGGTTGGATTTTTGTATCCCTGATTTTTAGAGTAGAGTAGTAGTAAAAGTAAAGTAGAGACTCTTTACTTTTACATCTGTCTGCTTAGTTGTGCCCTTGGGTCCCTTTTCGGAGAACTGTGACAGTCTGTATTCATTTATGCGTGGAGAGACATTTTCCCACTAGTGACCACATATGACATCAACAACTTAAACAAATTTAATTACATGGGATGGAATGCTCTTTTCTGTTGCAGCTTCAATCCATAAACTTTGATAAGACAAAATGTTTTCATATTTAAATCCTCCCTCAAACTTGTTAGTCTAGAATGTTGGAGTTATTTATCCTTTCCTCTCAGTTCACTCCATAGTCTTTGGTAGTGTTGTAATTCTAATAAGATTAGAGCTTTATCAGAGCACACATAGGGTGACAGACTCTTTATTATCCACTCAGAATAGACCTAATTTAATTACATTGATTTGGAGTCTGTTAGAAGCTCAGAGCCTAGCAACAAGGTACAGCAGACGTGGGTGTTAGGTCCATGTGTAGGTGGACGTGTAACGCTGACAAGTGTCTACTTTATTGAATATTGCATTATTAAAAAGTAGATTGATTAGTTATGCTAGCGGTCTGTACTGCTGAATATTTTCATGATAATAAATTTACAAAAACACACAGAGGGTCTCTGTTGCCAATAAAGTTTGATGCATGATATCAAGGTTTTATGTGACCATTGTCTAGGGTTCTCCCTCTAACTGAGTGATAGTCAGCAGCTTAAACTACTGGAATCAGGTCCAGTCAATTCAAGAGTAATGCTGAACTGTAGATCAGTTATAAAGACTTAGACGTCATTAAAAACCAGCCTTCATCTCTGATATCCAGCCAGGAAACTTTGAAAATATCAAGAATTATACGCAAAGTTTGGTGTGTGCCCTATGTTAAACATGTGGTGCATGTACCCCTTTGTTGTGTTTTTTTTTTTTTTCTTGTGCTGTAAAATATGTACTGGCAGCATTGTGCAGGTAGGCATGTTATCACCCTTTCAAGGCCCGGTTGGGGGTGTTGCAGATATATCTGGGCTCAATTAGTTGCACTGTCACGGCAGGTTGGTGTGCCGGTGGCTTGATGGTCCGGGCTACAGGCAGCTCAGCTGTAAATCAGACTGTGTGTAATAGGCTTCGCAGCAGTCTCTAGGGCTGAGTGTGTGTTATGTCTGCACATGTTCCTCTGTGTGTGTGTGTGTGTGTGTGTGTGTGTGTGAGGCATGCCAAAGCACAGGACGATGACTTTCCAGCATTTTATCGGCCGTTTGGTAATGATGGCGCAGGGTGGAATTGATGTGGGCCTTTAATGGCGGCTGGTAATTTGTGTTAATGCTTTCAGCCGGAGCCCTCTGAGACTTTCAACAAGGAATTTTATGCCTCCAAATGAGGGAAAGGTCACCGCCTGCTTTATTCCATCGACCAGACGGGATCAATGCAGCTAATGTTCTTGCTGTAACTTTGTTGTTTCGCCTGGTTAGAAAATCAAAACCATATTTATGACGGTAATTTTTTCCTTCCCTCTTGGCTGGTCAGCGATTGGCACGCGGCACTCAGATGAAAGCTGCAAACCTACGAATCTTTATTCATGTTCCTGTCATTTAAACTCCTATCTTTGTCCCCTTTTGTGGCGATCCTAAAGCCCTGTCCCCCCTAAAATATTTAAGTGCGGACTAACCAAAGAGCAACAATTTGGTTCAACTCAGGGAGGTGTATTATCTCCAGCGAGCAGAGTGTGTAGCCCTAGCAATCAAAGAGATGCCTTCTGCAGCCCGAGAGCAGAGCAAGAGACACAGAGCAGGGAAATAATTAGATGACAGAAATCGACAAACACATCAATAAAATGAAAGGGATACTGTGTACACCGAGCGGGAGGAACAAATTGAAGAAAACAGGAAGAGACCTCCTCATTTAGGAAAGTTCACACATCCAATCAAAGCAGAGTACAACAGTTAAGTATTGACCAACATTAGCTGAACTGTAATTGGCTTCAGATGAAAAATTCAGGTAGCTAAGGGAACGGGTTTGAGAATGATCCAGGCTTCTGACTGTATTTTCCTATTTATTCAGCCAGAACAAATGGCTTTCATGCATCCATGTCTCGCCTCCTGTGCATGATGGCATATAAGACATCTCTTTTCCTAAAGCGGCCGACACGTGGAGCCCTCGCCTCTTTGGCCCATGCAGTGATGCATGGCTGTATCTGTGTACTCACAATTATGTGCGTTTGTGTGGGGCTGACAGTGTGCCCAGGAAGCGGTGTGTGATGGATGGAGGTGGAGGCAGAAATCTCCAGGGTGCGCAGCTGATATAAAAATCAGCAGCAGAGGAGGCAGTGGAGAGAGTGAGGGAGGTTGCTGACCCTGTCATCTCCCTTCGTGTTGGCTACACCCATAACTTTATCCTTCACCTCCACCTCCAGGCGCATCTTGTAACTCTGTTGATCTGCTAGAGTGGAGTTTTAGCTGTTGATTTTAAAATCAGTACCAAGCTTCATTCCTTTTACTTGCCAAGAGCGATCTCCACCTGTGGAAACAATGGCAATATTTTGCTTCTATTTTTATCACTTCTTTTTTTTTCTACTGAAGTTAGCATGCTAACCAGCTAGCACCAGTCTGTCTCATCACTTTCCAATAGCAACTCAAAGTAGCGTCCAGACTGTCCTGAAGAAAAAGGTGTACTCTAATCTCTTGTATTGTAAATGCAACAATAACTGAAGCTCTTGGCAAGCAACCATCACCACCACTCGCTCCCAGCAAGAAAAGACGTTCGGCAGGAGGGAAAATGTATAACTAGCCTGTTTTTGAAAAATGCCCACAACTTTTTAGAACCAGGGTGACAACTTCAAATTGCCTATTTTCTTCAATGAACAGTCCAAAACTCAATGAAATTCTTTTTTAAATGATGTAATACTGACAAAAGCAAAAAATATTCACATTTATGAAGCTAGAATCTGTCAATGTTGTTGCTTTATTAATAAATAATCTAAATGTTTAATAAACTTCAAATAAATAGTTCTCAACTGATGTGATGTGACCTTGTAAAACTAAAAATCTATACATACACCTTTTGTATAAGTATTATTATCAATTCACAAGAGAAAAACACAGATAAGATTACAGTCTTAAGAATAAAGACTGTAATGGTTGTTTTTTCTAGTTTGACCAAAAACAAATCAACCAACAAACAAAAACAAACAAACAAACAACAACAAATCAACACAGATCTCAGCACAAGGTTCACTTATTGGAAATATCTTTTCAGGTAGAGAAACATTGGTTTAAGAAATGAGCTTTTGATGGCAGTATATTATAGAGGGACTGGGGGAGGTTAAAGAAACAAATACTGTATATAGTTAAATAAACGGCGTAACTCTGAAAATGTCCAACATCTCAGCAGAGGCAAACACCTTAGCTACATCTTCTCTGCATTCAATACACAGCTTAAGTAAATATCCAACAGTTGACATGGTTACCACTTTTCTGCTTTTAACATCGTCATTTCACTTCATTGCATTCATTACATTTCCATATGCCAAATGCGTCCTTGAACATGTAATAAGTGCCCACAAGTACTATATCTCAAGAAACAGCTTTGATGCATCGCCAAAGTGCCATTTAGTTTGAAAGATGGGTAAACGATATGTGACACATGAAGAACTAGAAACACTACACTTTTGAACTGCTTTGACTGAGAGGCTGAGACAAATTACTTCTCAGATTAATTCCTCCACAGATCGGAAATCTTATTAAAATTTTGAGGAATACTAAAAACATACACTCCAACTGTGGTCAAGGAGAAAAGTCTGTCATTTTGGGAGAGATAAAAAGCAGCCGTGGCAAATCCAAACGAAAACCAAAACTAACACAGGATTGTGAATGCAACACCTTCAAGTCACTGCACCCTGCCACTCTTGAAACCAAACAGCAGCCTCAGAGAAAATACATTATTTCTTCCTCGTTGAAAAAAAAGGAAAGAAAAAAAAATCACATTACAATTCAAATGTGTTCATTTAAGGGGGCCTTTTTAAAAACATCTCGGAGGCATACAGCGCTGCGCAGTTCTTGACTGTGGCAGGAAATGATAAATAATAAAAGGGGCCTTACTTCATTAGAGGGTGACATTATTTTGAGAACAGATATTGCGCTATGAGACAGAGTGTACAATAACACAATAACAACCATCACCCGCCGCAACCGCCGCCGCCTCCCACCTCAGCCTCTTGCTGTTGACAACCCAGGATTGGATATCTCATGGAGTGCACCGGAGTGAGCACTGTACACAATACAGTACAGCACTCACAATAACACAAAAAGATATTTCCCAATGTAGGCCATAATTATTTCTCCCTGCGTAATTTAATCCGCCGAGTGCATATTCAATTCCGATCCGGGTTTCTTGGTGCGCTGCGAGGTGCTCGGCGCGATTGTCTCTGAAATTGGATTATGATAACCTGTCACTGCTTTAATTCCATAAGATATTAGGGGTGGTGGTGGTGGTGGAGCAGAAGGAGAGAAGTGTAACGAAAAGGGTGGCGGTGATAGCGGTGGTGGTGGGGTTCGGCGTGGAGAGAGATGTGTTTAATGCATGTTTCATTCTGTGTTTCCTCAGGAAGGGGGCGCGGGAAGAGGGGAATAATGCGTGTCTAGTCTGACCTCTCAACACACTTTATTTCCTGATCTCTGACATACCCTTTAAATATCCATTAACAGACACAGAGAGGGGAGTACAGGAGAGTGGAGGTGGGGTGGGGGCGGAGCAGGGAGGGGGAGGGATGGAGGCTGGAGGGCCGTAGGATACTCATTTCTGCTTGTTACGGACTGCTGACAGAGGAAGGCGTTCTCCGTACATCTCTTCTTTGCTATCTGACTAATGGACGAGGTCAAACAGGCTTTTTCTTCTATATCTGCTGCTACAGTTTTAATCATCTTCACCAGGCCCAGAAATCCTGCTTTTGATCTGCTGTATTTGCTGTAAAGTTAAAGGGTCAGTTCACCTATATTAAAAAAGCCAATTTTCTGTTTAGGCCAAATGGTGTCAAATCTGTCG
This sequence comes from Lates japonicus, assembly GCA_033238685.1. Classification (NCBI taxonomy): domain Eukaryota; kingdom Metazoa; phylum Chordata; class Actinopteri; family Centropomidae; genus Lates; species Lates japonicus. Next base: position 5,877,713 of record BRZM01000005.1, on the reverse strand, counting down.
ACTTTATAAAACAGACACTATTTTCATGGCCACACACCAACACTGGGATTTTAATTTATTGATTTATTTGAATGAACTAACCTTTTAAATACAAAACATTCTTACAGATATTTCCATTCTCCACAGTTATTCCCCAAAACATAAAGATTTAATGTTCCTTCATCTGTCTGCTGTATGATCAGAGGCAGCAGTCAGCTCCCTCCACGCTCATCGGCTGCCATTTGGTTTCCGGTTTCCTTCTGTATGGCAAGTATGGACCTGCTCGTGGCAGGTAACTGTGGTCCGCTGTGGTTGGAAAGACACATCTCTGTTTGGCCTTTGTGCCTGCTGTGCCTTCTCAACTGGACACAAACGCGAGGCTGACATTAAGCGTCCTCATCAGACTGGCCCTCTGCTAACCCCTCTCCCATCAAATACAAACGGACAAACACATGCCTCTTGTCCTTATTCTTCTCTTTTTGTAGTATAGCAGGGCTTTGCATGGTATGAATTCAAACTCTTAACTACAAATATCACTGAGTAAAGCTTTGGGTCACTGACCTTGGAGGCTTCTATCTTTTTTTCACTTTCTTTTCCTTGCTAAAGTTAAAGATGATGGCTCATTAAGATAATACCTCCATCCTCCAGTGGACTACCTCTTATCCAGCTTTAGATGGCACTTCCTGCAATCATATCCTTTGATTCTTTTTTTTTTTTTCAAGCTGCTCGAGGTAAAAGCTCTGTTCAAATGAATTCAGATCTCAGCATATTACTGCAAGCACTTACATTTACCGTGTGAATTTGGCTGTACTCCTGCTTTTATCAGTGGAGAGCAATCAAATCAAGCCAGTGACAAAAGCAGGACAACCAGACCTTGGTAGCTTTGCCAGCAGGGTACCATTAGACCTCTGTGAGGCCCTCAGACCAGACATGCATTAGGTAACACTCCTGCATGAGAAGCTGTCCATGGCAACATAATTTACCACTGCTGCTACTGAGTTAAAAACTCATAGCACAGCTCATACTGGGGGACCTATTTCAAACAGCTCTGACCTGTTGGGGCTTGGACATGTGATCTCTGAAGGTCTCCTGTAGTGTCTGGCACCGGGACATTGTCAGCAGATCCTTTGGGTCCTGTGGGTTGCGGGATGGGGCCTCCATGGATCTGACTTGTTCTGGATCATCCCACAGATGCTGGGTCAGATTGGGATCTGGTGAGTCTGGAGGCCAGGTCCTCTGCAACTTTCATCATGTGTAGGAGTGTGACATACACCAACATACATATATTGTCATCCCGTGCTACGAAAACTCCCCACTATTTTTGCATTAGGCACAAGAATGAAGCCAAAGAATGAGGATGAGTCTCCCCAGATTTACTCCAAGCTACGCAACGGCATGCAATTCACTTCAAAAGGAGCCAGTGGATGTCACCGGCTATTTTTTGCCTTCAAACGAAACATACTACTCTCTCGCTCCCAGTGGTATAGTTTAGAAGAAGTGGCCCCATGCGTGGAATGGAGTGTCTCAGTGGAAACCTTGCTCGGCTTGCCTGCCTCTTTAAACTCAGAAAGGAGAGACGGATCGTGACAGACACTATGATCCACATCAGTTAGCATTAGATCAAGCCAGCACAAAAAAAAAAAAAAAAGTGTGCTAGATGTCTCATGTTTGTTTCAGGGCTGTCACAGAGATGAGAGGTCTCCATTTAGAAACCTGCTATTTATAGCTCATCATCTACCAGCAATAGGTCACAGATGACAATGACCACAAATGCTGCATATCTGCTCAGATGTTGAATATTCATTTAGTAAAAGCCTGCAGTTTTGCCTTATCTGCATGAAACTCTTCTCCTCGTGATATGATCTAATCTAAGCATTGGTTTAAGTGCCAGATTTGAATCAAAGCCATTCATTTAGGCGCTATTTGATTTGACTAACTGCTTCTTTAAATCTGCATCAGAGCTAATGATACATTTGTGCTCAATTTGTTAGGGGACTAAGTTGAGTTGTGTTAAGAGCCCTGTAGGCATAATGGTCTGTGCTTACCTATGCTTTAATGTGCGCTGAGTAAATCCCATTTCCATCGGGCCCCTCTAATCAAAGACAGAGCTAAATGGATGCATGATAAATAGACTCTTACTTCTCTCATTACATACTGACTAAAGTGGACTTAATAGCCAATTGCTGCAAAAACAGAGATGCTCCTGTTGAAATCAACATTTTGAAGCTATCAGGCTACATGTTACTTTTTTCCCACTGGCTGTCCCTGTCGCTCTTTTCCTCACAAACAGGCTCGGTTCAGACAAGCCCAGTTATTGCGAAACCATAGAGAGGCCACAAAGACACAGGCTTTTATAATGCCAACAGTCAGAGAAGATTAAAAAGCATCTCTGTGTCTTGTTTTTTTTCATCATGGCAGATACATCACAAAGGTAGAGGGGAGGAGGGGGTTTGTGTGTGGGCAAGGAAATGGCGACTGATTCTTTTTCTTCAGAGCGCCGATTCAGAAGTTGGCACCACTTCCACTCCGCTGAGTCCTCCCCCTCACAAGGCCTTTTTTCTCCATTTGATGTCTGTGTCAGTTTCTCTCTGTCTCTCTGTCTTTCTCTAATTTAATAATCCTGCTTTGAACTTTATCGTGCAAAGGCCTCACTTCTGTTGGCTGAGCAGGCAGGCGAAGCGTCACACGGCGGGTAGGGCTGGGGCGTAGGGGGTTGACAAATGCAGCCTTTTGCTTTGGAGACTTGATGCTCCAACTCCTGTGGTTTAAACCTTCTGCAGCTGGTGTCAAACATAAAGCACCAGTGGTCTTGTTGTCCTTGCAGTATGTTACATATTAATTGCGCAGAACCAAAATTGATTCTCAACAGGTTCCTCACAGCTTTGCTGTCATGATGTGTGTCTATGGCTTTTTCTTCCTGGCACTTAAAACTCTGGAGTAAATACAATTATTTTGGACTATTTTGGCTTCAAAATGATTAGATTTTGTAGATACTGATAAGATTGAGTTTTGGTAACTGTTCCAGTTTTGGATATGGTTGAAAAACAAAGATTTTTGAAAATCTCTGTGCAAAATCGAAACACTCTTAACCAATGTTCCCCCTAATTTTTCATGTGTCTGAGCATACACACAAACTCCCTGAGAATTCCTTGGACCACTGTGAGCAACATCAGACGTGTACACTGTCGCACACTGTAATTTTATGCACTACATAGTTTTGCTGTGCGCAGAGAAAGCAGGAGCGCGCAGCTTAGAGGGAACATTGCTCTTAACTCTACACCACCCAGTGGTAGTAAGTGTCTGACAAATAACACTTAATTCAATCAAAATTAATGTTGATTACCAATTAATTTCCATCATTAATATAACTGATTAAAAATAAATTAGCCAACAGTTCAGAAGACAAAGACATGCGGTGTAACCATTGACTTTACATAATAATGGACACCTCCCACTGTACAAAAATGAAACTGCCATCTTTTGCTGGTGATGTCATTTGAGGCCAGAGTTTGCGCAGTAGTGATCCACTGATGGGGTCACTCTAATACACCAGACCGACCAATTGCGAGTCAGTCACAGCTGTCAACCATGACATTTTACCTGCTTTTTAGAGCATCAAATAGCCAATTAAAACCAAACGTATCAGTAAGAGGACCACTTGAATTAGAATTTGAAAAGATTTTGCAGTGCACTTTCATGTTTTAGTTGGCCCATTTGCTAACAAAGATGGCTTATGATTGCAGCCCGCCACCAGGGGGTGATCAAGATGTTTTGGCTTCACTTTTGAGGAGCTGTCATGTCATCCATTTTGTAATGCAGTCATTGGTTGTACTCTAGTTTGTGTTGTACCTGGTTGCATCACTACATGTTGCCTCTTACTATTAAATGAGGTGATGTTTCACATGTTTTTGTTCTAAGTTCCAAAGTCAGAATTTTTAAAATTTTGGGTGTAGGGGCTTTAATATTGTTGAATGCTGAACCTAAATGATTCAGTGAGGTATTAAGAAAACATTGGTGTTAATGAACAGATTTGATAAAATGCTACCAAACACCTGTACCAGTTCTATGACTGTTGAGCATTATTCTTCTGTGCCGGATTCAGCTCTGTTTGAAATACCAGCCTGAGGTTATTTCAGGGGCAGCAGGGCACCTTGTGTGAATACAGACAATCAGACCTGATCTGTGCTGAGGTGTGTGATGGCTCTGGACCAATCCATGACCTTTTCTGAATATGTGTGTGTATATGTGTATATATGTGTGTGTGTGTGCGTGCATGCAAACGCTGTGTCTGCCACGGAGCGTGCACTTTGCCGACGGGGCCAAAGATGAATGGAGCTTGATCAAGGCCAAGAGGTTGAAATAAAGAATGAAAAAACTGGACAAACAGACTTCCCTTTATGAAGCGGAGAGTAAAAGATGAAGTGACGAGAGGAGCAGGTGTATTATAAAAAACCGGAAAGAAGACACTAAAGTCAAAGACAGAAGCTCTCAAAGGTGCAACTTACCTCTCCAAATGTGTCAAAATGAAATGCGCTAACAGCATTACACACTGAGTTTAATGCAGTCTTGAGCTCATTTCTAACTGCATATTTCATCACATATGATTCCCAGTGCTTTTCTTGTGTCGCTCACTACCCAACAGCATCTTCCTTGGCATGAGATGTCAGGCTAAATCATTACTAAGATCATTACTCGGGCTTCGATTTGAAAAGGTCTTGAAAATTTCAGTTTTGCATAAAGAATTGGAACTGGTGCATGCAGTGTTCTTCAGTGATGCTTTGAAATGCCCTGGGCTTGCCTTTTATTTCAGTTGCTGTCGAAGAAGGGCAGCTAATATGAATCTCTTGGATTGATTGTTCACAGTCTTGAAGGCTATTCTCAGGTTTGTAGAGTAAAAAAAGTTAAAGGTAAATCTATCTTGGGTTTAAAAGTCATGAATAAAAACGGGAAATCTGTCCTAAAATGTACTGGTAATGAAATGTAAAGTATGAACAAGCCAGAGATAAAAGAAACCTTGACATTCCCCAACACAAACAAATGTATCAGGCTTTCAAAAGTCAGTTCACCGTTAATAGCCAACCTGAGGGACACAGGTCACTGATTCACTACTAGCAGAGCTGCTTTGCTCTGAATCTGGAAAGATGTGATCTCATCTTCATAAATTCCTCTGTCCAGACTCCAGGTAAGTTCATAGAAAGTACAGTGACAATTTTTTGACCTGAACTCAGGAAAAAAAAGTGCTGCTGTTGCATTTTTTAACTGCTCTCTGATGTTTCATCATTAACTCTGTCATAGCATTGTAAAATATATTTTCTGTCTCTTGGCCTTGCTTTTACTCTGCTTTTTTCTGCACACTCTCTTTGGGGCTTTAGTGTGCTCACTGTGCCAAGGTAAAGCTTGGGCTTTTTTTTTTTAAATTTTAAATGGTGGAGTATCATCAAGTGTGGTTAAGCAAGTACAACTAAAAATGTACTGCTACTAGTTAGATTCAGTGTAAGTCTACTTAAGCAATGATAGAAAACAGAATCCAGATCCAGTTCACCCTGAAAATTTGATTATAAGTCTGCTTTTTTCTAAACTTAGCACAGATCATGAAAGCATACACTCTGAGAACAGCTAGAGTCCAATCAGAACACAATGCCAGGGGGTGAAAATTCATGTCACACCATGATTGTTGCCATTATTATGTTGCTAGCAAGACAACAGAAGAGATTAGAGCCCTCACTGATGTATGAGCAAAGACTGAAGCGCTATTTAAAGTAACACAATAAGTTTTTTCCTTTAAGGGCATTTAAGTGCCTTGTGACCCGTATGTGAGCTTGCGCTTCAGTTACACTTACATAGCTCCACAATGGTTATATCCTGGATGTTCTGTTTATTGAGCTTGTTAGTCTGCTGCACTGCAACTGAAGCACAGAATATGTACTCTGGGCAGCGCTACTTCGTCATCCTCTCATATTGGACTGACTAGACACTACAATTACTCATTATTGCAAAGTAGTATTACAACACGGGACTGGCTGGGGCTAACTGGTAAGCATGCTAACTTCAGGAGAAGAAAAGAAGTGATAGAGGCAAAAAATAGAGGCGAATCAAGAGTTAACATTGGCTCAAGATGGCTCCTGGCAAGTTTAATGCTGAACTCATACTGAATCAGTGCCACCCTGTAATTCTTATAATACATCCATGGTCTCCACCCTTACATACAGAACATTGTCCTCTATTTTCGTGTGTATCTTGCATCTTGGCAACAATGATAAACAGCTGCACCTAACAATTCACAAAAGCTGTGCAACCAGCCTAATTGCACTTGGGTACATATGGTAGTGTTATAAACACATATCCCAAACTACAGCACTGAAACTGCAGTCTCACATCACACAAAACATGCTTTTAATAGGGGTTGAAAATTAATCAGAAGATAAATATTATGGACTCTTGAAGACATTAAGCATCAAATCATAACTGCCAAAAGGATAATTTGAATGGTAACCCCATTAAATTATCTTGAGCCATCTGCAGCATGCCATACCTCAGCAGTCATCTAGGAAGCAGAACTGATCAGAACAGGCACAGTGATTCAACACACAGTGAGAGTTGACACCTCGAGGTAAATGAAAGGTGATGTGAGAGTGTATAGATTGTTTTGTCAGAGCGGAGATTCTGCAGATTCTCTGTAACGGGTGCCACGTTCGTTTTCCTTCCTCAGTCAGGATGACATGTCGGGAACCCGACTGTGAAATAAGTTCACCAGCAAGATTAACAGAGATATGCTGGCAGGTTGTGGTGAAAAAAGACAATAATACAGAGAGGAAGAAAAAGAAGATGAACCTTGAGCAAGACACCAACACTGACAGTGTGAGAGGTTTGATTTCCACTGAGGCAAATGTTGCACTGTAAAGTAGTTTTGATTTAAAAAATGCCACATTACATTAGGTTCCCGACAGATAGGCGTTGATGGCATGGATAATTATTATGAAAAGAATACAGTAATTATTAATAAAATAGGTTGAGCTTGACACTGACCAAAACAAATCAGACTGCAGTCTGTAACTTTGCTTAGCATAATGGTCTTGTATAAACACAGTGGTGAGACTTTGACCTCCCCTGGTCGCTATTTAAATTAATTTCAAATATTGAAAACAAGACCAAGGTTTGCTGGTTTTGTCTTGCTGGGCGGATGTTAGATTTGTCAGCTTCTCTCCATGGTTTTGTCCTCTTGCCCTGTAAGCACTGAGCTGTCTAGATGTCTAGACATCTAGGTCAAAACTTTTCAAAAGCTAGGTTACATAAAACAGTTAAATCACAACTGCAGTAAACAACTTTTTCCCATGTTTTTAGGTGTAAATGATTGACAGAGACAAAAACCCTCGGAATCAGCGCTGTAGTGAGCAGGAACAGTGTACCTGGCCTCTGCAAACACATGCAGCAATGTAATCCAATTATCCATGTCAAACTGTGTCTGCTAAAGTGCTTGTTTTTGCCACTGACAGGCTCAGATTGTTATTATGAGTGTCAGACATACAGAGAGACACCTTTTTATTAAAGAGTAAGATCCTTTTTGTTTAACCAGAAACATTGATATATATCACTACCACTACCAGACTCTTGACATAACAGATAATTTTACCAAGCAGAACACATTAGCTGCTGGAATACTGCTGCCTTGATTGTTAAGTTAGTTTGTGTTATTGTGTGACTTTCAGAGGTGGAAGAAGTATTCCACCTCCTTTACAGAATTAAAAGTATCATTCAGTAACACAAACAAACTAACAGATTGAGGCTGCAGTAGATTAGTACCTCCTGTGTTCTTGGAGGTAAAATGACTGTTTTTGACAAGGGAATCTGGTCATTTTAAACAGCCATAAAACACCTGTTTCTGGTTTAACAAAAAGTCCAAACCCCAAAGATATTAATTTTAAATTGACATCAAAGAAATGCAGCAAATCCTCACATTTGATAAACTGGAACCTGGTGTTATTGTAACTGGCAACTTGCTTAAAGATTAATCAGTGAGCAAAAGTGTCAGTTAATTTTTAATTGCTACACGAGCGTCAGTAGTATTTAAATCACAAAATGCTACTGTGAGGCTGATCCTAGTAATTACACATTGAAATACAGTCACACTCAACAAATCACAACAGATCATTTTCAGGCTAGTGCCAGTGGTCCTTTTTTGGCAAGTTCAAATGTCACTCCTCTGACCACACAACCAAAGTAAATACTCCATAAATAAAATGAAATAAAATCTGACAGAAATAAGCCCCGAGACCTTTCCAACAGGCATAAACAAACATCTTGTATCATCTAGTAGCTCTGATGTAGCTAGGATTACATTTATATGTGACAACTTAATGTGTCTCTAGTATGTGTAGTGGAATTGGATTTCCTCTTGCCTCTCCAAGGCAGATTACCAGGCGCATCACTTTCACTTGTCATACTTACATGCTTTAAAAACTGTCAGTAAACACCTCGTCTCGCTCTCGTTCCCTATCCTGAAGCATTTTTTGAGCATTTCTGACAAGGATGTTACAATCTGAGCCGCCTGCCACCTGTTTGATTCAATTTATTTGATTCCGTCGTGCCTAAATGCTTTAGTCTTTTTCTCCCTCATCGGATCGCATAAGATGATAGCAAAGCGAGTCATGTGACACGAGCGATGAGGAGGGGACATCACAAAGGATGAATCATGGGACTGTGATGACGGCAGTTGCACTCATGCCCTGGACTGGGGAGGGTTATTTCGAGCTCTGCCTTTAACCTTTCCATGCAGGTGCTGAGATTTCTGACCTATACACCACACGGTTCCCCGCTGCCTTTGAGTGCCTCTGATAGTTGTCGAGTGGAGCTCTCTCACATGTGCGCGTGTGTTGATAATGCACTTTTATTTTGTACGAGCTTGTGCTTGTGAGTTTCAAGTGTACCACCTTGTGTGTGTGTCTGTGTGTGTGTGTAGTGTTGATTCTGTGGGTGCTGGGAAGCCATTTGGGCCTCGTGCAGGAAACTCGATTTGACACGAGCATAGTGAAGATTACCTGAGTCCAGACAGTTATTGCCTTACAGACAATAAGAACTGCCATCACTCACTTTTAAAGGTCAACGTGCTGAAACAAGGGCCTCCGCCAGCCCGGAAATAACCTTACAAAAGACCCACAGGGGAAGGGGAAGGGGGGGGGAGTTGGTGAAGGTGAGGAGAGACAGAGATAGCGAGATGGTGGGTGTCTAACCCAACACAGCAGGCATCTATCAACCTACTGACCTCTGACCGTCAGCTTCAGCCAGCCTCTTTTTGTCTTTGCTTACAACCCATGGTCAAGTTAAACCTTGGATTTCCCCGATCTTTCATTGTGGCCCCTGATTTCTTGCCGTTTATCTGACTTTGGGTTTTCAGCTTTTAACTAGCGATGTCCTGCTGTTATTAAGTGAAAAGAAGGATGCATTCTATGTGATGGTATCTCACTGATGAAGGTCAACATTGCAAGCATGACTACTGATGTGGAGCCATTGTTTTTTTGTTGTAGTTACAACAGTTTATCTAAAAAAATCTAAAAAATCAGTCTGACTCTAGAAAATGTAGTGCATCTCACAGTAGGTCAGTGGAACATTTCACAAATCAGAGGTAGAAAACCCCCCAATTATAATGATAAAATTTGAACCAATCTAAAACCTAACTCACGCAATACATACCTCTGTTCCTACAACTTGATTGGCAGTTAGTGATTCATTTTTGAGGCTATCTAAGCATGGAAATTAAATATATTGAGCATTTATCGACCATTTGTTACATTTCCATTGAGGAAAGTTATATTATCATTTTATATCACGATGTAACAGTACTTAAATATTTCTGGATAAAGGAATATTAGTAGCTGTTTGGGCAGTAGCTGGACAGCCTCTCTATATTTTAAAGATGACCAGAATTCTAAAAATTATTAATTAAACTTTCACCCAACAGCAACACACAACTAATCTATTCCTCCACAACCTGCACAGTTTTCTTGCAAGAGAGAAAACTACAGTTTGTGTTTTTTTTAAAACCCATAGCAGCTCCACTTGCTCATTAACTGAAACTTCTGGATGTTATTTGTTCGTGTCGCACTGCTGTTCACTCATTTCCTGCACTATACAATAGCAATACAAGTTCCAGTGGTTTAATGAAGAACAGTATGGTATTTTTGACAGCCAACGTACCTGGAACACAATGGGTTTATTATAAACAAAAGATCGAAAATGGATCAGGTTTTAAATAGCCAATACAGACGTCTTGGAGCATCACTACTTTTGTTTCTGTGGAGAAATATGTTTGTTATACATCTCAGTAGTTATATGGTATAAGAAAGTAATATACAATACATGACGTGTTATATTTAATAAAAAAACTTGGTGACTCCAGCACTTGAAGAACGTGAAGAACAAATACCATATTAAATGAAATAAAAGCAGCTGAACATACCAAGAAAATCTCAGTGAAAAGTGTTAAATATTTTCCTTATTTTGTTGTCACGGCTCCGCACATCAGATTTAGATCCCAGTTTGTACTAAAATTCACTGTTTCCTGCCCCTCCTGCCACCCACCCACATCTATGCACACTCAGACACACACAGATAGACACACAGCCATGCAAAATCAATATGTCTTTCAGCAGGCTGCTGTTGTGGCTTGAATGTGAATAAACAGTTGTATATTTCAGCTGAGGATCAATAGTTGTAGACAGATGAATGGCATACAAAGACACCTCTGAACAGGACAGAAAGACCTGTGTGTGTGTGTGTGTGTTTGAGAGAGAGAGAGAGAGAGAGAGAGAGTGAGCGCCCCCTCTTCCTCCCTCTTACCCAGTGTCTCTCTCCCTCCTGTGTCCAACTGCTCTTTCGCTCTCAGAGGATCAATAGGTGTGATGGATTAGTGACAGGTACCACACACTGGAGACGCATGCTATCAAACACCAACACTTCCCATTCAGGACCATTTCAATCCCTCTCAGTCATAACTTGTTTTCTCGCGCCGTTAAGGCTGCTGCTCTGCTTCACACTCCGCGATCCACTGCTTGATTTTTCCACCTTTTTCTGACACAGACACACATGTACTGTAGCAGGTCAGTGTGTATGTGTTGGCAGTTGGCTCATGTTTTCTGCACACAACAAGATTGTTAGGAGTGAAGGGACTGTTGTACTCATCTGGACGCTATTAGATCTAGCCAGTAGAGAGACTATTTAAAAAATACAAGCTGAGTTTAAGATTCACATATTATTTGAAGCATTAAGGCAAACAACATATGCTTTTGGAGGGTTTTTGCTCAGTTCTTTCCTCTTTTCTTGCTCACTACCCAGAACTGTTAAGTCTAATCCAGACTCTGTCAAAAAAGCAGACACAGCTGATATAATCGTCCCAACTTGATCACGAGGGGAGAAACATTAAAAGATCATCTGTATGGCTGCCACAAACCAGCAGTGACTCTGTCTAGTGTTGAAAATCCATATGATGAAAATCCACCAGTGCCATGTGTCCTCAAGCCTCGGCAGAGAGAAGAGCGGCTTGGCTGCCCGGTTGCTGGTCGAGTTAGTAGCAGCTCAGGTGTGAGATGTGTAGAGCTGGAACAGATGCTTCCACTTTAATTACCTCACAAAGAGCTAACTTTGCTGTGATGGAGGAGACGCCAGCACAGCTGGGTCCTGATGGATGCCAGGGCACAAATAACGCACGACCAGAAACACACACACACAAATATTAAAAAAATAGTTTCATGTGCCCAGACCCATGCTAAGATATATTCAAATATATTCATAGTTAGATCTGTCAAATGTCAAGTGAGCTAATCTGAGAGATGGATTTTGTGGCACTTGTGATAAAGGAAAAAAAAAGAAAAAAAAGAATCTGGAACGTACTGAAAATAATATCTAGGATTGTCATTTTAACCAGAGTGGGACTGTGGGGCCTGGAAAAAGCAACTTCTGACTGTCGGCCAATCCCAGTGCCAGAAAAAGTTATCAAAGTCAAAGCTAAATTATAAAATGTTGGTAAGTTTTCCTAATGAACTGATGTTGAACTCATTTTTGAAACTAACTATAAAATACCAGAAATTAGTGCAGCCACAAAATGCCCAATTCAATTCAATTCTTTATTGTCAGATTGAGATTCTATTGAGCATCAATTGCCATTGTGCCATAGTTCAGGTCATGTGTGCTCAGTGTCCTCCCTCAGATGCCTTAGGAAGGTGCAGTAGGACTTTGCATTGACCGTCTGACCCTGGGGGACAAAATCATGGTACACAACCCTGCAGTTGTCCAAGAAAATGACGAACATGATGTGCCTTCTTCAATCTTGGGGACTACAGGCTCCTCCTCTACATCAACTGTTGTTTGGTCTCTGGGTCGTAGTTGTAAACCCAACTTTAGCCACCTGACAAATCCTCATCCTCACAAGTCACAAATGCACCAGCAAGTGGTCACAAAAATGTGTGTAACACCTGTTCAGATGTTGATATTATGTGGAATACTGACTCACGAAACTTGCAACCAAGAGTGCTGCAACTGTTTTTCTCAGTGATTATAAATGGCCTAAAAAATGTGGAAAAAATGTAAAAAATGTTCTTCTTAAGTCTTGAAAGCCAGAGATTACTTCTTACTTTGTACATCCATTAGTCAACATCCCAAAGATATTCCATTTAAATGCTATTAAGAAAAAAACAAGAAAAATGGTCAAATTTGAGAGGCTGGCACTGGAGAATCTCTGCAAATTCTGCAGATAGTTGTTGAAGTTTCTAGTTTCTAATTAACTAAACCAGTAATTTACTGTTTTAGCACCACAACCAACTGTAATCACCTGCACATACTGTGAGGCCTAGCAGAATGCTGATATAATTTATTTTGTTATGTTTCCTGAACACAGATGGTGCCTGTCCTTAAATATTTTAAAACAGACATACAATTTGTGATATTTCATATATTTACTTAAAAATGTAATAGTTGAAATGGCACAATGCCATAGTTTCAGATAGGTAGCATTGCAATTGTTCATTCTCCCATAACTTCTTCTACTTCATTGATTCTAGATTGTCTTTATTGAACAGAACAAAAATCCTGGAAGTGATTTGTATTTTCACAGGCCTTCCTTTATTTCCACATTTTCCACAATTGCTAGGAAAGCTTTACCTTTACTTGCAAGAACAGAACATATCTACCTGCTTTTTGCTGTACAGAAATTTACATTTTTGTGTCACTCTCGGTGCTCAATCAGGTTCCCCACCAAATTGGATTCAGTGACATTCAATGTAAAATGCACTGTAGAGTAGAGGCTGCCAATATTCGACATGATGTTATAATTTAGTGTTAAACGGTTTATAAAAATGTACAAGGTCATAATTCATTGCTGTTAAAATTCTCCATAATTAAAGTCTAAGAACCTGAGATGGAGCAGAGATGGAGGTTTATTGGATTTATTGGATGTTTCATCATTCAAAGAAAAAAGCTCTAATAACAAGACCTGCTTTCAATAATGTCACAGCCACTGTATGAAACAACAAACAAAAGTCCAGTCGGGAGCATACCGATATGAGAAAAAGCGATTGATTCTGCATTTACACGCTTGTATAATAAAAATAGAGACAGCAAGAAGTCTCATTGTCAGTCTGGCTTCCCAATAATACTTCTCTGTTTCACACAGAACTCAACCTGTGACTCTTGGAAAGGATTTCTAGGCCAGCTGTCAGCACAGGCACCAGACAACACACTTGCACACAAACTGAGCTGACACACATACACCCATGCGAGGCAGAAGACACACAGACATGATGTGAGGGAGGGAAGGTGATCCATGCCGGACTGTTCTTTGAACAAAGCTTTGCACTGGCTGTGTGTGCGCTTGCTGCTTGCACCTTTATCTGCCGTCTCATCCTCCCTCTCCATGGGAGGGCATTTGCGAATACGAGGAGAGCGGTCCAGCCTTCACTCTGGACGGCTGCCCTTGGCCCAAGAGGGATGATGGGAAATTGAGGAGGTTTCCAAAATTCCCACGATACTCGTGTGGAGCAGGTTCTGAGATAATCGGACAGCAGGAAGTAGGGGACGGCTCAGAGCTCTGAACAACAGATACGAAAGAGTGCAGATATGTGTGTATGTGTGTGACAGAGAGTGTGTCTATGAATGTTTCAGAGGAGCTGGCATCAGGACTGTGAGTCTGTTGCCAGACTCCCTCCATATGTCCATCCCAGTCTGTCTGGGCTCACTAGCATCCAGCACTAACAGGCTAAAAGGCGTTAGTGGCTATTTAACTGGCCGTTACAGAAAGGATCAGAGGAATAGATGGAATGGAAGTGACAGCACTTGAATGAGGCTGTCTGTGCTTAAGGGACAGAGTTACAGTAAGTGGAAGGGATCTCCTAATTCTGTTGTTTACTTGACCTCAGTTCACTCTGTGATATTCAGTGTGCGACCTTTGCAGGGCATCTTCCTCTTTTTTGTGCTCTTAAATGCATAGATGTACAGACACATTCTGTGAATACATCTGCCCAAGATAAAATAGAGATGAGACTGATGGTGGAGTGCCAAAGAGCAGTATATATATTTTTTGAAATATCACATTAGAGCAAAAGTTCAAATGGTTGCATTAGATCTGCTCTATATTTTCTCAAAGTTGCCAGTGTGTGACATTTGTAGGTTTTTTACTTCAGTTGGTCGGTTGGTCGGTCTACCACTTTGAACAGAAGTATTGACATTAGGGTTGCAAAAGGGCGGAAAATTTCCGTTAAATTTCCAGAAACTTTCCATGGAAAGTTAAGCTGGGGAATTTTGGGAATATTCCAAGTTGGAAACTTGTAAAATATTTTGTAATTGATGCTGAATAAATGAATAGAAACAAGTTAGATGAATAGGTGAACTCTCCTCAATCAGCTGCTAAATCAAACCATAACCTACAGTCTGTACAAACCGAAAACTGAAGAAGAAACGTCATGATAGCTAGCCTCTTGAATTAAAGTCAAGTCAATTTATATATTTATATAGCACCAAATCACAACAGAAGTTATCTCAATGCACTGTACATATAGAGTAGATCTGGACTGTACTCTTTATATTATAATATTTACAAAGAGAGACCCAACAGTTCCCACCACGAGCAGCACTAGGAGACAGTGTAGAGGAAAAACTTCCTTTTAAGAGGCAGAAACCTCGAGCAGAACCAGACTCAAATTGTCAATCAAATGGTGTTAGCTAACTTAGCATCTCTGATTTACCGGTTAGGTAGCTACTGTATAAAAACATTTTAATTAATTTTTTCCTCGTTAAACTATAATACCATAGATCAAATATATTTACCTCAGTAATAACATCAAACCTTACTTGACTGGATGTAGTCTGTGGGCTCAGATGCAGTAGTGTGGCTGTAGTGAGCGGGATTCTCAAAATTATCTGCGTATGTGATGGAGGAATGACCAGTGCAGGGGAAACATTTTACTGAATTTACATCAAATCTGGTTGTTTTAACCAACATTATGCTGCAAGATGTTTTTTTTTCAACTACATTTAAGTTCCCTGTTATAGGCTAATCTGTGATTTTTCAAATTTCCAGTTTATTCCTATTAATTCCTGTTAATTCCCATATATTCCCATTAATTCCCATGGAAAGTTTCCAACTCTAAAATTCCCAGAATTTTGCAACCGTAGTGATGATCCCCTGTGCCAGAACCATGAGGTTGACATTTTGGTTTTTTAGTGAAATATCTACACAGTTATTGGATGAATTACAATGAAATTTCATACTAACATTCATGGTGTCATGAGGATGGATCATGATGACTTCCCCTTTCTTTACTCTGTGAAATATATCCACATCTACTGTTGGGAGTGGTTTTAAATTTTCTACAGGCATTCATGGTTCCCACGTGATGTATCCTAATGACCTTGAAGATGCCTTGACTTTTCTTCTAGCGCCACCATGTAGTTGACATTTGTGTTTTTAAGTGAAATGTCTTCACAACTACTGAATGAATTCTCATGACATTTGGTACAGACATTCATATCCCCCTCAGGATGCACTGTAGTCACTTTTGAAATCCCTTTACTTTTTATTTATTGTGAATTTCACTGAATTTTACTTTGTCTAAGTGTTAGTATGGAGTGCCTACGTACAGAGCAAAGAGCCGCTAATTTGGCTCTAGACTCTCTTGACTCTTGTCTCATCTAACTTATGTTGACCATAAGTGGATTTTTTTAAATTGACAGACAGATCTCATCAAAAGCTTTCCGACGAGACTCACTTACACCAAAAATATTACTCCCTTTCATATTCCCAAGATAAGATCAGATAAAATAAGGATAAAGAAAAAGATAAGGCAAACATAACTTGAAAGATGG
Source organism: Lates japonicus (assembly GCA_033238685.1). NCBI lineage: Eukaryota > Metazoa > Chordata > Actinopteri > Centropomidae > Lates > Lates japonicus. Next base: position 5,861,387 of record BRZM01000005.1, on the reverse strand, counting down.
AATAGCATAAGGATAAAGGTAAGGATAAGATAGGAATAAGTATAGTAATCAGACATAAATGGTAAAGATAGGAACAGGTTGAATATAAAATATGATCCCCTTTAGTCATCAGGTCATTGGCTCGTTAAAGCAGCCAAATTGGTTATATAGACATATGCGGATGGCAATTCATCATGTTAAGTAACACACACAGATACAGACAAACCCTGCACAAACACACACACTCACTTACTGTGCTTGCTCATATGGGGCTGTAACTTGATCTTTCAGACAGCTGCAGAGAAGAGCCTGAGGACTTATTATTACATTTAGCCCTTTGGAGGAAAAGAACATTAGTTTTAGGTTGCAACTCACTCTCTCTTGCACGCTGTTTGTCTCTTGCTCTCCAAACGCAGCTGCTGCGGCTCTCTAAGTGGGATTTGGGATCCCTAGAGTCCTTAAAGTGGTTTCTGGGAGGCCCCCTAACGATACAAAAATTTACTATAATTCAATTTAATAAAAATGACCCCAGTTACAGAATGTATAAGAATGAGTAATCACAGTTTTCAGCACTCCACATACAGTGTAGTCGGTCCTGAAATTCAATACGAAATCAACAAAGATCCTCCCATATGGCTGCCTTGGATGAAATCGTATCAAAGGGGGGATCCATGGACTAATGTGGGCTTATTTGGGGGGTCTCTGACATGAAAGAGTTTGAGAACCCCCGCAGCTGCATCTTGCAAGTCAGTGGACGGCGAAGAAGAGTGGATGAGAGATCCAGGAAAAACAAATGGGGGAGTATTTCTTAGAGCACAGATGGCAGTCAGCTCTGAGGGAAATGGCACGGGGTGATGAGAAGGATGGAGGACGGTGGGAGAGAAGGGTGGTGGCATTACGAAAAAGTGGGGAGTCGGGAGGGTATTTCAACGGTATGAGCAGCCCCCTCACTCCCATGCTGGGTTTGGCAACGCTTCTGGCCTTTTGTGTTGAGTATCCGTGGTAACGGTGACATCACCGCGGGGACGGGCTGGGGCGGGTCTCACACCTCCAACGCCGATACAGGAGGTGATAATTGTCTTGGCAACAGCTGCCACCACGCTGCACATTGTGTCAGCATCAACAGCATCTTGCTCATCCAGTCAGGAGACCCAACGACCTCACGCTCCATCAGATGGTGTTCTTGCTCCTTGGTAGAGACAAATCGAGAACAGGGAGAAGATCTAAAAGAAAGTAAACCAGCATAAAGAGTCTTATGTAATGCACAACTTTTCTTCTTGCAGTCACAGTCACAGTAAAGAATAACACATGGATAATATCGGCCTGTGTCCATCTGTGATCCTTCGTGACTCCACATTTGTGGTATTTATGAGTGGTCGAGCGCCTACTTGTGTGACATATTTCCAGTAATTGCCACAGTGCCTAACTCCCCTTTAATATTGCGAGTGTGTGGCAGCTTATCAGAGCTCTGATAAACTGGGACACATTTGCTTAATAAGGACATCCCGTCGCTCCCACAAATACAAATACTGAACATGGCACAGTCGGGTTCAGATGATTTGTTGGAACAAATAAATATCAACTCTACAGTTACAGTAAAACAAGCACAGCTAAGAGGAGTAATATAATTAATAACGACATTAAATTTAGTTATCTAATACTTTAATGTATATACAAATGGCATGATATGTTTCTGAAATGGTTTCTGATAGGTAACATTTTTGAGGATGTATCATATTTCTAAAAATTGAAATAAAAGGATATTTACTTATCAGTCCCATCAAGAAGGTGGAGTTTCTGTCCTAACTGTATGTTTGGACATGATAGAAACAGAGATTAAACAGAGAGCCATAGCTACATAGAGTGGAGAATATACACTGTACATTGGTGATGATATAATACACTATAATACAGTGTACATTAGTGCACGTTGGTAGATATATAGACCCACACAAACCTTGAAATATCAGAATAATCGGATGTAACAGATGTGATACATAAAGTCAAAAGTCCAGATGAGCAGTTTGTCATTTAAAAGGAAACCTGTTCTGTCAGAGGAGTACCCTCTGTCAACACAGAGGAGAAGCCATGTACAGCATGATGGCAGCTGGCAGGAATGACCTCCTGTAGCATGTAGGGGATGTGAGATGCTCTCCATGGTGTCCCTCCACACCCATCTCCATACATAGGTCTCCAGCACAGAGCCAGCTTTCCTGATCAGTTTGTTGGTGTCACTGTTCTCTGATGCTGCTGCTGCAAACAGTACTGCAAAGTAGAAGTAGAGTTCTGTCCCTTCCTGTGTCTCTGTGTTGCATTTCCAGTCCAGTCTCTTGTTGAGATGAACTGAGGTGGGAATGGTGTTTAACATAGTCCTGGTCTTCCTGAGGTCCATAACCATCTTCTTGGTCTTGGCCACATTCAAGAGCAGCTACAGACCACGCCACAAAGCAGTCCACAAGGTCTCTGTCTTGAATCTCATCTGGATTTGATCTGGCTACGAGACACTTGAAATGACAAGTATAAATGGTGCCTGAGATGTGGGCGGTGATCCACAGGAGAAGGAGGGCAGCACCACTAACACACTTTGCTGCCTCCATCATGGCAGAAAGTGCTTTAATGCTGTGGATAGGCAAGATGGAGAGATGGCAGGGAGGAGTGGGAAATTTTGATGAAACAAGTACAAAGAGGGACACTTGAGAGACTTTTTGATATTTAACTTTTCTCGACATTTGAACTTGCAATTCCTATACAGTATATCAGGTCAGAGTTGTGTATACTGAGTAAATACTAGCTTTCTGCCAAATATAGTCCACTGAGTGTTGTCCACCTCTGATATTATGTATACTATAGACTTGGTTTCCTTTGAGAAGGCAGTTGGAGTCTGATTTTATGAAAATTCAATGTGCATGAATCCTGGGACTCAATTCAGAGATTACTGCCACTTCAGTTGCTTCAGAGGCTTTTCCACCTTGACTAGAATAATGTCTTACAGACACATATCATCAGCATCTCGAAAACAAATCTCATGAGTTCTTGAGGACAGCAAACTGACCCACTTTGGCCAATTTCTGAGCCAGTCATAATCATTGGTCTCGTTGGCTTGAGTCAGCAGAGCATATGGATCCCTTAAGGCATCATAGGGCATCCTCCCTCCTCCCTTACCCTCGCCCAGGCCCATCCTCCCTCTCTCGGCTGAGACTGCAGTCCATCTGCAGAGCTCCTAGAGCCGACGGGTTCTCTCCCGTCCCCCCAGGTCTCCCAGGTGTGGGGCAATATGGTCCTCAGAGACGGGCTCCAAGGTCAAGCCATTGCTCCTCCTCCTGTCTCTCCTTGTAGGGTATCAGGAAAGAAGTCGAGCACAGAAACAAAAAATTGAATTTCGACATTGTGAAGTTTGATGTTGGTGCTGGCTCTTGAAATATTACAATAATTCAGAGGCAGTTATGGAGAAAATGAAATTTTGGCATAATTGAGAGTTATTTGACAGCTGTTCTGAAAAGCTTTCCAAGGCTGACATTAGTTTTACTTTGTTTTAAGTATTTATAGGCCTTATTAACTGGAAGGTGGTGAAATGTACAGTCCTTCCTGTTACAGTTAATTACAGTATTTGAGGTAAAAATGCATACTTGAAGTCTTGCAGTCTTGGATCATGTAGAATTTACTGTGATACTAAAGACTTACCCTGCAATTGAAAATATATGCAATTTCATTGTTTTTTTGCATTATGTACAAGTATGTGTATGAATGAATAAGAAGAATAATGAATAACACATCTAGAATGATACCTTTGCCATCTGTATGTGCAATCAACTGGCTCTACTTCTTTTTTTATTCTTAGTAATAATATTGTCTTAGCTCAATAATCATCTTGGTTCCCTGGATAAATCTGTGCAGAGTATGTTGTTGCTGCCGCTACTTGTCAGCCGAAAGCACAGGAAGGTATTGTTACAACCTGACGAAAAGCAGCAGCCAAAACCATCAAGTCTGATAAAAATGAAATTCTGCACACTATATGCCACGAAGTCTGGAGTTGCAGCAGCAGTGCAGAATAACTATTTTCACCCTTAGCCCTGCTTGTCTCGTCTTGACCCTGCAGAGACCTTTTTTTGACTTTTCAACAGAGCTTAAACCTTTTCCCCCCTCTCCTTTCATAAGAGAACTGGGGGAAACAGTGGAAATACTTTCAGTCAGAATAGCAAAAGTCAGTGTAGAACGAAACAGGGAAATAAAGGAAATGACAATATCTATGTTTCTGTATCAAGCCGCACAAATGCATGTTTGTTTTGAGTCGTGAACACCATTTTGGTGAAATACAAGCAGATTTGAAGCCCTTTAGAAGAAAAGACCAACATAGTAATTTCAGAAACATCAGAGAAGTACATTCAGTTCAGTATGGTGGAATTATGTAGATCACATTCAAACCCATAATGCTTTTCCACATGGTGTTTACTGTGATCACAACAATTATCAGGCATATACAATGTGTTTATAATGCACTTTTAGTGTCTCGATGCCGTCTAAGCAGCAGTTCAAGTGTTAGCCAACAAGAGACTGTGTAAGAATTAAAAAAAAAAGAAGAAAAAATTCACCTTGTCGAGTACAGTGAATCAACATTCTCAAGAGGAAAAGATAAGATCGTCAGTCAGTGACAAGAGAAAGATCGCAGCTACACAGAGAACACTGCATCCCTGTCAGTCGACATGTCTTCTATTTGTAAACACAATTACATTATTCACTGTTTTTACTTTTTTTTTTCCTTAGTCTTAAAAAAGTGCAGCAACAAGAAAAACAACAAAATGCAAGGGGAGAACATTTTGTCTACCCCCTCCCCCACGACACAGACACACACACACACCCTTCTTCTGGATGCTAATTTTCATTTTAATTGCGTCAAACCGCTTTTTCTCACATCTGAAAAATGTGTACGTGTGAGGGTGTTGATTAGACAAAGTAAAAATACAGCATGTAGGATTTTTATGCTAATTACCCTTTAAACCTCGCTCACGTCAGTCGGCTTCCCTAATTAGCATGTTTCCGACAGGAGCGAGGAAGAGTGAGAGAATGGTGCGATGGGGCTCTGCACGGCTAAATTAACGGTGTGAAAACCCAGACATTTGAATTTTTTTTTTTTTTTTACCCTCCCCTTCTCTCCCTCATGCTTTCCTCCTCTTCCACCCACCCACACCTGTGAATGAGTCTGTGAGAGTTGGAATTAACTCTCTCACTCTCTCTCTCCATCTATCTACAGTATCTAGCCATCTATCTTCTCTCTATAGGTTTGCCAGTGTCTCTCTTTCTCTATCATTCTCTCAGTGGTACAGTCTTTGCCTGTCCATCTGTCTTTTCTCTCTGTCTCTCTGTTGATTTCTGTCTGCCAAATAATCTTCCAGTATTTTTTTAATCTCTCTCTTTTCCTCCCTGTGTCTGTGTCCCTCTGTTTTCCCTATCAAGGCATCTCTCTTCATCTGTGTGTCTCACTATTTCTTTTGCTGTCTATCTTTGTCTCTATTCTTCCCTTGCTGTCCGTCATTTTCTCAATCTGGCTATTTCTATCAATAACTTTTATTTTTCTTTCTGTCCGACTTTCTGTGTATTCATCTCTCTCTCTCAGTTCATCTTTTTCTTCATCTGTCTATTATCACTTTGTCTATTTCTCTTCTCCTATCTATTTATCAGTATCCCTCTATCGTCTGTTTACCTTCTATCTCTGATGGGGTTGTAAGGATTCTGAAACCGAGACAGAAGCCGCGATACAAGATTGTAATACACACTACACCTATTTTGTTGTCTTCCCCATTGTCATATCACTGTTTTGGTCCAGTCATGATTGAATGATTACGCCTGTAGTAAAAGCTAGGCTAGTTTAATTAGCTAAAGATGAATTTACACATGAATGCAAAACAAAGAAACCAAGGTATGAACTGAGCCGTAGCTCAAAAATAAAAGTCTGAACCGAACTGTGGACTTTCAGAATTGTTACACCCCTAATCTCTTATATCTGTTTTTCTATCTGTCTGTTCATCTGTCTGTCTCACCTTGAGCCCTATCCAACACCTTTGGGATGAAGTGGAACAACCAGGCCCTACCTCGTGTCGGACCACACTAATGCTCTTGTGGCTGAACGGAGCCAAATCCCTGGATCCAGGTTACAAACTCTGGTGGGAAACCTTCCCAGAATAGTTGCGAATACAGTGTTAATATCCCCAGTTTCATTCAGCAATCACTTCTAGGTGAAATGCTTTGGTGTCCACTTACTTTTGACCACATTATGTTGTGGATTCCTCTATTACTTTTTAATCGATGTACACACAAATCTGTTTCCTTTTGCTGTACATCTGTCTTTCTTCTCTTTATAGTTGTTTTTTTGTCCTCTAGTTCTCAAGTTCACTGTACATATTGAGTTTTTTTTTTTTTCTCTGTACTTTCTTATTCATTTTTGGTCTCACAGAGTTAAACATCCGACCAGACTACACTAGATATCCGCAGTTCTGGTTAAAAGCCAGCGGTGTTTTGACTGTCAATTTACAGCTTGAGTGCCTTCAAGGTTAGATGCTTTCCATGCTGTGAGAGTAGGAGTTGTGTGGTTACACCTGGCTGATGGAGGCGCCTATTCAGCAGGTCAGGAAGAGGCTGTAATGAACACAGCATCACAGAAATGTCATTGCACTCTTTTTCTTACTGTTGTTTTCTTCCCTCGCAGCTCAAAATCGTCCCTATATGAATTTTAGAAACTTCACTTGTTGTGCTGACTGTTTCTGGTCAAAACACTTTCTCTACATTGTTTTTTTTCTGGCCTTACAGGATGTGATGTTCCCATAATGAGTCATTTGTTTTTCAAGTGGATGTGCATAATTGGCTTAAGCACAGGTGCAACCTCTAATTGATATGATGTTGGCGAGTGCTATTTGCCAGAATTCATTTAGAGTGTGTCGTCACAGGTTGGAAATGGCCTCAGGGCACAAAAAAGTGCTAAATTGGAACATTAGAGAAAAATGATCTTGAAAAAAGCAGCGAGTAAACATTTTCTCTCAGAGTTAACATTTACTGACATCACTTGATATCAGTTGCTGCTATCTGAGGTTTCTAAATTGTAAAGTGTCCTCCTATAACTTAATTTTCAAAGCGTAAAAATGACGAATGAAGACAAAAAGCAAAGATTCAAACAATGTATAAGCAGAAACATTTACTGATGTCGCTAGTGTCTAGTCTTCCCTCTGTTCAACGTGACAGGATGAAGTAGTAGCCCTGCTCAGAGGACGTACTCTAACCTCTTGTCTTGTAAACACAATCATGGCTGAAGCTCTTAGTGAGTAATCAGCTGTTAATGCAAATGTTGGCTTTTTTGTGAGAGCAAAAACGTACTTGTCGCACCTTTAATGAAGTTCTTTGAGGTTTGAAAATTGTTTGCTGCAACTTGAGGTCTTTCAATTGTAAATTTGCCTGTTAGTTATATAACTCAGTAATTAGTTTTGTTGTTATTATTATTTTCAGAAATGAGATGAAAATAATTTTTTAGTCTATAAAATGTCTAGTCAAAACTCTAGTTCAAACGGACATCTTCAGGTTGCTTGCCTGATTAATGGTCCAGAATGTTGAGATATGAAATTTACAGTGATATAAAACAGAATCAATCACAATTGGTGAATATTCATCACCTTTTCTCCATATATTCCCTGTCCATTTGAGATTAGCTGTCAAACATAAAAAACCTTTTCTCACCTCATCTAATGCTGTCATTTTAATAAAGCTACTGTATATGGTGCAGTTCATTTTCAATGTGCATTACTTTTGCTGTACCTGGCTCATCTTTCACTGAAATAAGTACAGTGTACTGCTAATTTAAACACCAGAGAATAAGAGTGTTACATTCCCAGACTCTCCTCTTTGTCATTCATCTCTCGGCAGGTGAAAATTAAGAGGTTGATCTTTTTTTCTTTTTTTTTGCAGTTAAGTTGCTGTAACAGGAGGAAAAGGTGGATAAAAACGTGCTCCTCTCTACATCTCAGGTGCACGTGAAAGTGCCTGATGTAGTGTTTTTTTATTTTTTTTATTTTACCTCATCTGCTGTGAGAAGACTCATTTCCTGAACACAGTGGTGGTAGTCATTCCAATTAATTAGCCAGAGGAACGGTAAGAAAATCTCCATGTAATTAGCTGATTTAGCCTAATGGGCTAATCCCTATAACTCCACTTAAAGCAGTTGTGTTCTTTATCAGCATACTGCTGTGATAGCCTTGTCATCAGAGAATACATCATTACACTGAAGAAATCACCCTTTCATAGCTGTCGTATGACTTTTATGTGCTTCAAGCTAATTTCTGCTTCACAACATAAATCTTACTTTTGTACTTTTAACCATTATTACCCTTAATTTTTTCACCAACTTATTTTCTGAGATCTGAGAGAAAGATCATTTTACTTTTAAATTGCTTTCTAAAATTCAAACTGCCGTTGTTTTCTCTCTTAAAATCTGTCTGGCAGATTGGATTTTGCTTTAGACTCAGGCAGGAAGTCTCATCATCTGCTCTGGCTGGTTTTGGTTTTTCATTCTTACTATCACCTGTAATGTGATGAGATTCTTTGCTGTGCTTTCATTCTTCAGTTTACTGCTGATTGTAACCTGGGCCCAGCTTAGATTTTTTGGTGACTTCTCCTAATTTAACATAACATACTGCAAATCTGAAATAATTTCTTATTTCATTTGTAGGCAGCCTTTCCTTTACTGACATTTTGTACCATTTATGTTCCTCCTGCAAACGGTGCAGCTTGGCATGTGCAAATTGCAGAGGCAGCTGCACGCCGCATGTTCTGACAGCTGAAGAGCCAATGAGCTGAGGCTAAATAATTCTCCTACACAGAGACATTAACACAGGTTTTAATTCAATGTGTCACAGTGTCATCCTGTTGGATTTTTTTGTGTAACACATTAACACAGTTTTCATCATGCCAGCAACTATGATGTATTTGCTGGAACAGCTGTTACTGGAGAAATTGATGTGCTTATACTGACATAGAGTCTAACTACAGTTAACTTTGAAAGTGAAGACGAGTGAACATTAAATGATTATAATCATTACACAGAGAGCACAGAACACAGAGCCGCTTCCTGATTCAGTTCGCCGGGGACTTTTCTGTGTGGAGTTTACATGTTCTCTCTTTGCCTGCGTGGGTTCTCTCCGGGTACTCCCGCTTCCTCCCACCGTCCAAAGACATGCATGTTAATTGGTGACTCTAAATAGACCATGGGTGTGAATGTGAGCATGAATGGTTGTCTGTATGTGTTGGCCCTGTGATGGACTGGCAATCTGTCCAGGGTGTACCCCACCTCTCGCCCAATGTCAGATTCCAGTAGTTTAAGCTGCTGACTATGACTCAGGGAGATTGTACCTGTTCACCAAAGTTACGTAGAGCAAGGACAGGTGTTCAGAGCAGAGTGGGAATGACAGAGACACCATTCTCCCTATTATAAGTCAGTGAACCATCAAAAGGACTCTGAAGCTGGTATTTAAAGGTAAAATAGTTGCACAACGTTCCTTTAAGTCGATGTGAAATTACTTCATAAATGAATAAGCTGATGGATGGTACATAAGTTTTTGATAATCGTCTGCCATTTTTCAAGCAAACATACCAAATATTCCGTAGCTCCAGCTTTCCAGTTGTGAGCATTTTCAGCTTTCCTTTGCCTTGTGTGTGTAGAAACTAAACATTGCTGGGTTTAGGACTGTTGGTTAAACAAAACACTCAATTGGATGACTCTGAATGATTAATCAGTAATGGAAATGACTGTCTGTCAGCACACATTTTTAGGAAATAAAATTTTATTTTAAGTGAATTCGTAGATGCCAAAATAATCTTTGTCATTGATGGATCATTAACACCTCACTTTAGCACAAACTATGGTTTATTTTATTCCAAAAGTGTGAAATGAGAAAATGTATTGGCAGAAAAACAGTGGGTGATTTAAAGTCTAAGTCAAACAGCTTATTGTAGAACCCTGGTAAGAACAACAAAAGTAATATAAATGTATGAATCTACAGTGCATTTAATCAAAACCACAGCACAGTTCATCAGTCTAACACCCTGCTTAGAATATTTGGATCCTCGGCTTTAGAGTAGGTTATAGTGAAGCATGTGTAGAGCATTACAGCAAAATGACTTGGTCTGTGTCTTTAAATAAAACATTGATTCCAGCCTCCTCCTGCTTTTCTCACAGTGTGAACACTTATTATATCAAGTAGAGATAGAGAGGTTTGGGTTGCTTGAGATGCTGATATTGAATGCACTTTGCACCTTCATGCATTATTCTCGACAAGTTGAGTTACAAAGGGGCAAAGATATCATATCAAACCTTAAGCCGCTGGGTGTTTTTTTAACTAATTTTTTTTTTACCTTAACCGTCCAGCTAGATTAATAGGCTCAAATTCAAGGAAGCGGAGCTTAAAAAAACGTAGTGTTGTTATTGATATTCAGTCAGATAAGCTGTGGTCAGTTGCATTCAAGGAGTCTTTAGTGGGGAGTGCTGCTTAGTGGCCCACACCTAGTTTATCGAGGAGAAAAGTGTTACGTCCTCAAGCTTATAGGCCTTGCAAGGGAGACAGATGGAGGTTGAACGGCTCTGTCTCCCCACCCCCCCACCCCCTGTTCCCCTGTGGGGGGGAGACTGTAAATGTATCTTGGTGAGATCTCTGGGGGCTGGATGCACTGTATGTATTAGCAGGAGCGTGGGCTGCTTTTGTGTTTCCAATTAAACGTCTAAAACAATGGATGATAGCTGTGGGCAATTGTGGCTGCGTACAATACAAGTACAGGCAGTCGTGTGGGGCTGTGTGTGTGTGTGTGTGTGTGTGTGTGTGTGTGTTATTACAGTAAGAAGCTTGGTAGTTGTTATTCATGATATTCTGCTCCCTCATAAGCTGCACATTCAAGCTCAGCTACAGATTTCTGCATCCAACTGGGCGTGCATCCAATACATTTTAGCCTGGTTTCTCGTGAAGTATTACCGTCCAGGGAGGAAGAAAATATAGAAAAGAGACACCGGCTCAAGACGGGACGTTAGAAAACTGAGGCGCACTGTTAGATGGAGAGTGGAAATAAAAGGGAAAAAGGAGGGGTCAAGCTGAGGTATAGAGAGAGTGGGAGAAAGCCACGAGAGCTGCGTGAGTGCGAGCGTCGTGCCGAGCAAGAGGATGGTCTCCAGCAGCTCCATTGATTTCCTCTCCGTCTCCTCGACTGGCCTCCGACGCTCTCCGCTTCCCCCCGCAGTCACAGAGAGAATAGGCTTTAACAAAGACCTCAGCAGACACCCGCAGACTATGACCGCTCTCCAACCTCCATCCCAGACCTCCGCCGTCAAGCTAAAAGCACCCCCCCCTCCACCCACTGCCTGCCCTCCCTCCACTGACATTCGACACGAATTACTGAGGTCACCTCCATCCTTCCTCTCTTTCTACTTTCAGTGTGTTTTTTGTGCCTGTGTGTGTTCAAGCCTGGGCCCATTAGGGTGCGGCTGATGTGACATGACAAAAAATTCAGCATTAAAGTGAGTATTCAGCATATCCCATGAACTTTATCTTTTCAGGGTGGACGAACCTGTAATTTAGACTAAAACTCTACTGCAACCTCAGTTTATTCCACCATTGCAAGTCTAATTACCACTACTATAGAGGAGGTCAACTGGAATATGCCAAAGCTTAGAAATTAGATCCAAATCAAAGAAGACTGCTACACAAAACCACACTCTGTATATAATTTAGAGAGAAAACAAACGTCTTTGTGTGCTCCATTAACAGCCTCTGGCTGTTGAGGTAAACAGATATAAAGGTATTTCTGAAGAGCAAATACCTGTTTGTTCTTTGTGATTTTGGCATTGTTGAGGATGTTTTTCATTTTGTATTTCATTGGCCCTTCGACCCAAGGAGTCATCCATTTCCCTGAAGATAATACTTGTAATAAGTAGCTCTTTAATCAAGAGATTATTGTCATGGAAAAATTGTTTGAAAGAGCATTGACAGTTTATTCTGAGTGTAGAACTTTTCTGAATTGTCAATTGGATTTTTAGGGGGAATATTTGTGACTACAAATGACTCCATGATTAGGTTGATATGTGTTGGTTAGTGTCTTGTAAGCCCATCAAGGTTGGACATCATGTGGTTCAGGACACCTAAATTTAAAAAAAAAAAAAAAAAAAAAAAAAAGCGCTATGACTAGCAGCTTAACTTTCCCAACCTTGGGGTATCCCAGTATCTTTACGAATTACATCCATATTGGATGGTTTTCCCTATTTACTTCCAGTGCTAATGTTATGTAATGCATATTCTTCTTATACAATACCTTACTGTAATTACCTTGCACAGTGAATGTATTCAAACATTGACACATGACATTGGACGTGAAAAAGACACTGTCATTGAATGTAATTTAGGGTATACAGTATAATTATTACCATTTACCTTAATCTCCTAGAGAATACAGTAGTAAGCCATAAGTATCCTGAGATGACCGCATAAACACACAACACTGCAATAATAAAAATGTGAATTTTTGTGAGTTACAGGTACAATTTCTTATGTGCTTAGAAATATTGGTGCATCATCCTTTCCTTTAATTATTGCCATTGCTGGAGTTGTGTTGCCCTTAATAGGAAGGTACCAAAATCTTCAGTCTTCATGTGGTGACTCCATTAAAGATAACAGGCTTACCTCTTGCAAAACAAGCAAATACTTGTACCACATCCAACTTCAGTGTTGTATTTAAATCAAGGAAGTGGGTAAAAAATGTCTCCAGTACACAAAATTAAATAAATGCATAAAAAACTCAACTTGAAATATTAATATACAAAAGCTCTTACATACAATGCTTCGAAGAACATACACATTTTGTTTGAGTTTTAATAATTTAGTCAGAAAGCCCTGATTTACTCAATAATTGAATAATTAATGGAAGTACAGTGAGATTATCTCTCACAGGTAACCCTCCCCTTAATTCAGTAAAGAAAGCATGTCTCCATTAAAAGAGCATGTTGGATGTTGTGTATGAATCAACAGCAATTAGCCCTCACCATTCCTTGGGCGGGACATCTGCTGTGCGAGCATCAGATACAAACAGGTGGGATCACGGCGACGACAGCGACGTGATTAATAGGAACTCCTAAACGTCTCGCTGTGCGGAGATGTGGGACGTCGCATGCCGGTGCACTGTAACCGCCGCCACGAATTTCATGAGCACATCCTTTGTCTTCCCCGGCGCACACTCCAGCCCACATTTGTTAATTAGCGATTTTAACTGAAGTCATAGTGCAAGCTAATTGCTGGTAATAATGATATTCGATTAAGGAATCAATTGGCTGTGGTGCCTTGACTGCTTTGATGGATGCTGCCTTGGGCAGTGGCTGTGAAAGGCTTATACAGCAACTGACAGCATGAAGAAGAATAAAACAAGTGAACACAGAACAGAGAATAATAATAATAAAAAAAAGCAAACCTCTGCAGGGAAACTGAGAGCAACAAGAAACAGTGGTGAGTGTTCAGGTAGGCCTTGGATAGAGACTCGCTAACACTTCGCTGTCAAACCTAAAAGCTTTTTGATAGCTTTCCAGAAACACAAAAACTTCCATCTGTGCCACTGGCATCGCCTTAACAGCAGCTGGTGTGTGTGAAGTCAGAGAAGCCAGCAGTATTGATTAGGCCGTATTGATTCCCAATGTCAAGTCCACACACTGTACAAGAGTGTGTTTGTTGTCCATGTCTGTGTGGGGGGTTCTTGCATGTGAGTGTGCTCATAATCTGCCCTCAGAAGTTCAATGATCCATTCTGACTTCTCTTACAGCTTCAAGATGAGATGCTGTGGAAAAAAAAAAAGTTTCTGGGAACAATGCAGCTATGAGCAGTAGTTTTTTACCGTTTATGTGTTTTCATGTGTACAAGAAAAGGGCAAATAAAAGTTTAATACAGAGAAAAACCGATGGATATTTTTCACACACAAAATTCACAGAAAGAAAAAGAAAGAGAATCAGAAATGACTTTAATACTTCAGCTTGAAATAAAATCGCTCAGTGACGAGAAAAAAAAAAAGAGAGAATGACACATTTTTCGTCGCTGTCTTGTTGGCAAAGATCTTAGTGTTGAGCTTGGCACAAGTGATGCTTCTGAGGTCTTTTTGATACTATGGCTTCTCACTTCTGAGACGCAGTTTGTTGTTTTTTTTCTTTCACATTTTTTGTTGTTGTTTAGAAGCTGACAATCATATCTTTCATTTGAGAAGTAAAATTTCCAGGATTGCGAAATCACAAGACCTGCTCTTACAATTTAGAGGGCTTGAATGAGTTTTTAACAACAATAAATTGAGTCTGAAGCTGAATAGCTTTTAATTTACTTACTTACTTATTTATAGAGCCAAACACCAGCTATGCATGTTTTTAGCGAGATGGAGATAGAGAGGGCGGCTGTGTTGACGGCATGAATGTACAGCAGTGTTTGACCTGCCTCACAGGTAGCTGACTTCTCTCCTTGTCTCTTTGCCTGTTTATTACCACACTGCTGAGACAGAATTCACTTGATGTCTAATTACATAACCGCACCCCCTGTTGTCAGAGATGCGGTCACAGTGTGTGTCGGTGTGTATTTGTGTGCAGTTCCCCCCCATCTATTCACTGTCATCACCTCAAGCAATATAACCGCTTTTGAATTTACATTTCCATACACCACCTGTAGCACTATACTTCAGTATTGTAATTGAATTAGCCAGCGGAATATACGCAAACCCAGGCCGACGTCAAGAGACTCATCAGAGAACGCTAATAACTGCCTCCTCCTCTCTGCTTGATAAGAGCATTTTGTTTTGTTCGGCAGACACAGTGAGAGAAAGAGGTAGAGAGGAAGCGCATGATGTGTTTGATTTGAGTCAAGGCCAGTTGGTTCTGATGGCAGCATGAAGGCTCTGCTGTGCAAACAAATTACCGCTCTTTTTCTTTCACTGACACAAGAAGACAAGAAGAGCAAGAAGAGTGATCTCTTGTCCCCCCCCCCCACCTTGCCTTGCCTTGCTGGTTGTGATTCTTTTTGATGAGTTTGATAGAGAGCTGGATGCAGAACTTGATCTAAAAAAATTGTTTCAGTAGAATATGCAGACCTTTACCCTTTTGTGTAGAGAACTAGTAAAGTACAACATTAAAACCATCTACCTGATATTGTGGACCTGGCTTGTTCCGGCTTATCCAACAGATTCTGGATCTGGGGAGTTTGGAGGCCAGGTCAACACCTTAGGCTCTTTGTTGTGTTCCCTGAGACATTTCTGAGCAGTTTTTGTGATGTGGTGGGGCACATTGTCCAGCTGAGGGAGGCTGCTGCTGCTGGGGAGTTCTGTTGCCATGGGTGTGTGTGTGTGCTTAGTCTACAACAAAGTAATATCCAGATGAATACCAAGACCCAAGGTTTCCCAGTAGAACATTGTATGGTATTGTTATTCATTTAACCTGTCAGTGGTTTTAATGTTGTTTATTGACAATGTAACAAAAGAGAGAACAGCAATAAAACCCTCACAATTGAGAAACTGGAATCAGATAATACATTCATTTTGAACTGATTAATTATCTGATTGTTTCAGCTTTACATTAAATCTTACGCTATGATACACCACTATCTCTTCTTCCCCGAGCTGATGCTTCAGAACCGCACTAACTTTTGTGAAACTTGCTTGCAGAGTTGGCACATCCCTGCTTTTACCTCTTGACCACTACTATCTATGGCAGATCTGGTGGTTACATCTATTAAATTCATTTTGTGATACCCTCAGGGTCCCAGTCACTTGGTTGAGAACCGACTGTTGAGTACTGACTATAAGCACCAACAACTTACAGATTTTGCCAGATTCTAGGTTTGTCTCTAAGTTTTGGTATCCAACCGAGTCCAGCACTCAGAAAGTATGACTCGCAGAAAACCTGCAAAATCATTTAATTTGGCGAAGGCAACATCATGACATGTTACATCACAAATCAAATTTCAGAACGAGGCCAGACAGATACTAAAATAGGTGTGTGACAGAGCAGTCATCTGCTGGCAGTGAGCAGATCTCATGATTTCTCTACACTTTCCCAGAATAGACAAGGAGTATGAGGTCGGTTTGCTGGAAAAGAACCTTACAGCGGCAATCTATTTTAGATAATATTGTCCCAAAGTTTCATGAAAAACAGGGTAAAGTTGAAGCCCTTCCATGTCCTCAACCAGTGGATCGAAACACTGCTGAATATGTCTTTGAGAGGGCGATTTCTTTATCCTCAGAAGAACTTCATCATAGCAGCAGCAGGCATAAAGTATGTTGTTATTTCTGTTATTTTGTCCACCCTCTGTAGTTGTTTACAACGCTCGCTTTCATTTATGTTGCCAAATCAAAGCATTGCAAATCTAGATTTATTTACCAGCGGCATCTCCTAACTCATATTTCACGGGCCTTCCACTGCTTATCCAACCAAGTGAACTCTGCATCATTCACTCTCAGCATGTGGTGGAGGATGAAATGTAGAAACGCATTTAGCAATGTTATTAATAACAGCTGTTCTGAAAAGAGAGAACAAAATGCAAAATGGAAGGCGGGATTGAAATGTAAAGGGGAAACAGCTCAATCAACTCTGTGATCTGATGCGTTTCAACTGTGTAAAGGGACAATTTTACGACCCCGCAGAATGTCAGGACTATTATATGTATATGGCAGTTTGATGGGGTTATTGTTTGATGAAGTTATTGACTAGTACAAATGTGCGATGATAACCAACAGAGACATTTCTTGTCATTTTGTGAACGTGTTGTAGTTATTGTCGTGATCTTTGAAGCCCAAAATGGGTAAATTTGCAAAAGCATTATTAGAAAATTATGCAGTTAATGCTTTTATATCCAATTTTACAATAAATTATGGTAATGATTAAAAATTGCACATCAATAAGGGAGAATTGTGATGGCGTCCCTTTTGATTTAATGGACACTCGGGCTGTTTCACACATCAAAATCAAATGACTGGTTGTGAGGGGAATTAATATAATTAAAAATCAGTATTTAATGATAAAGTAAATATATTTAAAAAGTCTAGTGAGTTTTGGGAAATGCAGAATCCAGTGTTGCTAGAGACTAAAAGTAAGGATATCTCAGCTTCTGCTCTGTTGCTTTATCTTTATGGAGGTCCAACATTCAATTACTGGACTACTCTTTGAATAACGTGAATAACTTCTACATCGCAACCTCCTTATTGCGTAAGTGCTAATCCTTTGCCTTTTTTACGTCTTACAATTTAAAGGCTCAAACTCATTCCCACATTTCTTTTATACAATAGATCTTATATGGATGCAACATATGACCACAGAAAGTAGTTCAGTTTAGGAAAGTTTAGTAAAAAGTGGTACATACTGAAACCTAGGTAGCCCATGAATGAGAGTGTAGCGACTCCGGTCCACTTGGTGGTGGTAATGCACCTCACTGTTAAGATGTTGCCTCGTATTATTTCATCATACATAAAAAGATTATTTCAGCAACATCCATATAACAACACCACACTGTCTAAGGGCCAAAAAATTACTTTATTAGACATACATGTAAGACATACCTGGTTGCACCACCCTTCAACCAACTGTTATACTTAAGTAAATGCCAGAACACTTTATTATTTATATTTAGTATAATAAGTATAATCAAAAGTTTCGTCAGCAATTTCTCAGCAGATGTTAAGGTATACTTGCATCTACACAACCTCACACAACACTGACAGTGAGTCACTGCAGCAGTCGTCTATATGTTCCATATTTACCTCCAGCTCCCTCTTTTTCTTCTGTCTTTGTTTTGATGTTGAGTACCGTTCGCCTACAGTACCAGCGCCATGTCAGTCTCAAGATAATACGAGATGACAGCCACAACCCAGCACAACCCCAGTATATACAGGAGGCACCGAAGGGGACAGTACAAACCCTAACGCACACATCCCCATCTTATCCCATCGTTTCCAATCCATCAGTAAACAGAAAACAATGAAATGACAGGTCCTGGAGTGATCAAGGTTCAGCGCCAACTCCAAATAACCCCCCCTCCCCCTGCTAACAGACATCACAACAGTGAGTTTCTGTCGCCTCACTCCATGGCCTGCAGCGCCATACAGGGCTTTTCAGGAAACTTTCTACATCTCTGTTCAGTTCATAGTCTTAATTTATTTTGATTTAGTCCACTGGAGATTAATCTTGCAAGATAAATAAAAACATATTCATGCAATATGTACTGTAATAGATGTGTAACCAAACAAATGCCATCATATCCGTCATACTGGGGGGACTGAGTGGACACTGACTCAGTATGACTCAACTCTGCTTCATAAAAACAGAATGTCATCGTGCTCCTGATCTGACCATCCACATGTACTTTTGTTTGCTGGAGTCCTAGTAATGAAAAAGAAGAAGGGAATGATCTAATGCTGCTAAAAGTAGAAAAATTATTCCCAGTGATGCGTCCAGTTTTTACACGCCAGGAGGGTAAACACTTTCGTTTGGCAGTCCTGCCATGGCCCATCATGCACCCAGCCAAAAGTGTCAACAAACCAGGCACTGAGTGGCTGCCAGCTACAGAGGTGCTGTGCTGTTGCTGACCATGACCTCTGACCTTCCTTAGGGGCAACTTTTCATGTTGGGTTCAAAGTTAGTGTCGCCTTATTATTAATAACTGTCTTTACATTTGGTATTCTCTCAAAAATAGGGTTGTATTTGGTGAAAATAATATGAATATTCAATCTTAAAGCACACTGTTTATTTTGGGATTTCACATTCAGAGGCTTTCTTGGGTAAATTTTTTGATTGCTTTTGTATTATTTCAGCATGAACAGAAGCAACCCTGGGAAGCTGTGGTTTTTTTTTCTCTCTCTCTTTTTTTTTTTTTGCATTTGTCAAGAAAAACCTATTTAGGGAATCCCTTTTGAGTTTTGGAACGCTGCTGTACTTTGGGTTGCCTGTGTTTTCCCATTGTGCTCTCGTTGCAGATTGAAAGTTGTGAAAGTTGAGAAATGTGCTTGGGTTTTCTACATTGTCAAAGTTTGGGGCATGGATCCTAAAACACCAGGTTCAGCTGGTCACACGAGAACTCCAAGTTTGAACTAAATATTGTATTCTCTCTCACTTTCTTCCTCTTGCATAGTGATTTACTCTGACAGATAATATTTTTCGGACGTTGGCCTTTTTCAGCTCATCATCTGTGGCACAGCTGCAGCAAAACATGTTACACCAGCCTCTTGAAAGTCCTGCAGGTTAAACTGGATTAACCAAACACTTTGGCTGATTAATTCTAAGAGACTCACTATAGACAGACTTAAGAGCACTTGCCAGCCTAGCAGCATAATGAGACTTCAAACCACCAATAATGCAACACTCTGTAAAACACTGTAGTTACACTGGAACTCTCGCCATTCAAAGTTTCAGAATAAAAGTCTACGGCCAGTACTGTATCGTCACTCTCCAGAACATGTTTTTTCCATTTAGCATCTAAGTCTCATAATGGCAGGGAAAACCATATAAATATTTATTTATTTTTGTTTGTTTGGCCATCAATTGTCTCATTTAAATTTAACAGGGGCTCCTGCTGACATCTTGCAACAGGTGGTTTGAAGTCTGTAATATCTTACATCACAAAAGCGAGTAGAAACACTTAGTTTTGTCTGCTTTCCTATTTAAGATCCTTTTCCTGTCATCATGGTAATTCACCCCCGCACATAGCTTGGGCCATAAAAATGTGGTTTTCACAGTTTGTTGTGGACAAACTTAACTGGCCTGCACAGACCTCACTGACCTCAGATCCATCCAGCACCTTTGGGGATGAACTGGAACGCCGATTGCAAGTCAGAGGTTATCAATCCAACATCAGTGGGTGACCTCAATAATGCTCTTGTGGCTGAATGGGAGCAAAATCCCTGCAGTCAGGTTCCAAAATCATCTGCTGGAAAGCCTTCCCAGTAGAATGGGAGCTGTTACAGCAGCACAATGATGCCCACCATTTTGGAGTAAAGATGTTCAATTATCTCATACTGTATGGGTGACATGTTTGGGTGCACTTTGAGCCTCAGAAGGGACTCTAAAAGTGTGTCAGGTGAACCTGGTTTTGGCTTGAAATACCAGTAATAAACCCAAAAACTCGATCACACTGGCAGTGCTTCTGTACTGTAGCTCACCTACGCTCAGACACACACATATTCATACATTGTTCCCCTGCTGTTCTCTTTTACACTCACTTCCCGGCGCTGCCAGTCAAATAATTCCACTCATTATACAGGACCAGCAGTTTTTAAGAAGCAAACCTTGATGAAATTATTATTATTATGACTCATAATTGGATGAGGAATGACTGGTTCTCGGAATTGCAATGGTCGAAAAAGCATCCCTTGCCACATTCTGTCTGCAACCCTCCCTCTCCCGTTCTCTCTCTCTCTCTCTCTCACCCACCCACTGACTCCCCCCCCACTTCCTCCTCCGAGCATTAGATGAGTATGGTGGTCTAATTACTTTCTTCAGGGAGAGAATTAGCATGAGCTGTCCTGAGTGCTCTGGTCTAATGCATAAAGAACAGGCAGCGAGGGCCCAAAGTGGGGACCGGGGAATCTCAGACACTTTCTCCATTAGCCAATCACTCACACTTTAAGGGGGGATGAGGTGGGGTGGGCGGGAGGTGGGGTGACCAAAACCTGCATCAAGTGGTCATACTTTACTAGATGAACAGCAGAAATCTGCCTGATGTTGGTCTCACCAAATTTTGCATGTCAGTGGTCGTGTTTAGCGGGTGACTTACAGCACCAAAACCTGCTCGCTGATTGTCATGTTTAATAGGCGGCTTAAGAAAATCTACATATTGATGATTACAGTTAATGGATGACTTGCTTAAATCTGCATGCAGCACCATGTTTGACTTTTGCAGCTACAGCAGACTCTACAGTGCATGTAACTGACCAAGTTCCAAGGAAAAAAGCAAGAGATACATTTTATCTGTGCTTTCAAAATGACCCATATGTCCTCTCCTAAAACCAACTGATCTACCTGGGCATTATTTTCCTGAGGAAGAACAGCTGCTGCAATGTAAACTAACAGTACAGTAGTCCACTTATGTCCACTAAAGTGCTTGTCTTTGCCACTGACAGGCTCAGATTGTTATAGTGTTGTTATTATGGATAGGACTCCTACAGAGACAGACCTTTTTATTAAAGAGTAAGATCCTTTTTAGTTAAACCAGAAACACCTGTTTTATCACTACCAGACCAGATTGATTAAAAACAGCAATTTTACATTACAGAACACAGGGTTTGCCAATTTACTGCTGCCTCAACTGGCTAGTTTGTTTGTATTGTTGTGTGTCTTTCAGTGGTGGAATAAGTATTCAGATCCTTTACATTAGTAAAAGTACCACACACTAACACAAACACACCAATTAAGGCAGCAGTAAGTTAGTAACTACCATGTTTTGCAAGGTAAAATTGCTGTCTTTGTCACTGGCTTTGAACAGAGCAACAAAACAGCTGTTTCTAGTTAAGAAAACCCATCAGATCACTGAGCTATGACCAATAGTTTATGTATTGTCTAAATACATATAAAATTATGGTGCCAACATAAACATAAACACATCAACATAACTTTTACTTTTTGTCTCAACTTTCCTTTCAGTGCTACATAACTCATATGTCAGTTGTGTTAAGTGGCCCCATATTGTCCTGAAATTCCCAGATTACATTTAGTGTCCCAGTCTGCTGCTGCTGCTGCTGTTGTTGCTGTGTGTGTGTGTGTGTGTGTGTGTGTGTGAGAGAGAGAGAGAGACAGGCTGACAGCTGTGGTTGAGCAGCAGCTAGGAGGACACTGGTAGTCCAATGAGTATAGAGCTGTTTGTTTTTACTAACGTGCCAGAACAGAGGGATGTACCGAAGGGGATGAGGGATGGAGGGAGGATAACTAACCACAGTATACAGAACATCCTGCCTCCATCTTGCCGGACCTTGGGCTTTACAGCTGGACCGGCCAATATTCTGACTCATGACACCAATCTTTGCCATTAAATTGTGTTTGGATAGAAAGCAGTCAGTGTTGGGCAACATCAAAGTTCTGTCTTTTTATGGTTCTCCAGTTTGGATCCTGGAGAGGCATTTGGCCTTTGACCATTGTTACGCGCATAATTGATTCACTGTCTGCCATCTGTCCTGTTAATTTCCACTGATGCTATTAATTGCATCCTGTCACTGACATACTGTACGTGGAATTCAAAAGTGCGTGTGATGATGGAGTGACAATGAAAACCACCTGATGTAGATGCTACAGATTTGTGATTTTGTGTTATTTTTTTCAGCAGTTCGTGTTTGTTGCGGCGTGCCCGCTGATGAATCAGGCCCAGCCCAGCACCACGTGAGCAGCAGTGACCAACATTTCCAAAGCTTGACTCACCCAGTGTTTGTCCTTTGGTATAAATCGCGAGATCGTCAAAGTTGGCAATCACGACTGTACCATGCACACATTGTACTACCAGGTTTCATGATTTCATGCATTGTCTGAAGGTTACTCTGTTGCTTTCAAGAGGATGCCTTGTACAGGGTACAAAAGAAATGTTTTACATGTTTATGAGAAAATGTATTTTGCGACTACTAAGCTCACACTTGTTTTATGCACGTAGTTTTATGTATGTGTGCATATTTGTGCACCTAAGGCTCTGTGTTGTTTGTTGTTGTCGAAAGCAGAGCCTCGTCTAATTCGAGCAGACACTGACTTGATTAATATTAGATGAGTGCTGCCAGTAGTGAAGACACAGAGAGAAGAATTGCTGACAAACACCCAGGTAATATCCTATCTCCGGGCCTCGCCGGGGTTTTCCCTTCTCCTTCTCTCTCTCTGTACTCACAGGAAAGGATTCAGTGCCCCACTGGTTCACTGTTGATTACACCATTGTCTGCTTAGGCTGCTGAGTCTGCTCCGAATTCACACCGCTAATATATAGAATTTACCTTATGAGGGATCCTCAGAAAGACAGTTTTGCACCGAGGTTTGCATGAATTTTGAGATGAATGACAACATTTCCTGTAAGCATTTGATGGAAGGAAAGTGGGCATGAGGGCTGTGGTTACCCTCTCAACAAAACAAACAAGGACAAATGTTAAAGTGGAGTTGGTTCAGGTTCGAAATGTCCACAGAGATCATCATCTTGGAGGACAAAACCATTGCAGTGAATGTCTGGTGATTTATAATTTTCTTTACCTCATCCTGGCAGTGGTATTCAGCAGCTCCTGGCCCCTGCTCAGTAAAATTAATGTTTTTGTCAATGGAGTCTTGCAGATGTATATAGTGATGTTTCATAAAACAAAAGAATCTTACCTTTAATAAAAAAAGGTCTATCTCAGGAATCCATCCATAATGTTGTCGACACTCTATATGTTGCATCATTTGTTTATGTTGCAGCAGTTGTTTGTGGTGGCTTGGCACACCATTCTTATGTACCACTGCACAATTCCAAAGATTGTTGTCTCAGGTTCAAAAATACTTGAGTTATCCTTAACATCGAAATAGGGACAATTCATGAACAGTTCCCAGTCCATCACAGCTGACAAACTGTCTCACAATTCCAGTGAGAGCTCATTTGCATGGAGTTTTGAACAGTAGCCAAACATAACAAGCAACCCATTTGCATGAAATAATAATAATCAAATAAGTGCAAAGTCTAATAAATATTTGTCATAAACACTGATATGATACAGCACCATCAGAATAAACTTCATCTCATGTAATACTGGATGGTTTAGAAACCCAAATTTTGATTACTTTCTTTTTTTGCTAGTCTTTTCTGTGCATACTTATCCACTCTTAAGTCAAAGACTCTCCTTTGCAAACGCATCACTCTTGTCTCCAATTATTAAAGATTTATTTAGCCTTCATTACCTTTCCAAACGGCGAACATGAACAAATGTTATTGTTAGACAAAAGGCCCCTCGAGATGCTTCATTGTTTAAAGGGTTCTGAGAAAACATGTTTTACAAATGATTCTTTTCTGTAGATCGTGCATGTACAAAAAATGTAAGTATTCATGGTAAATTGTGATGTTCAGGGTGGTGTTTTGGAAAACAAATCAAAGCAGGCTTCTGCATTGTAACTGCAGTAGTGTAGCCTTTTGTCAGATAATATTTCAGCATAAAACACAGCAGTAAACAGAGATAATACCAAGAGCTTGTTGCTACCCCCGTGTTTTTATACACATTCTGGCATTTTGATTTCAAGCGTGAATAAGATATTTTCAGAGCCATGTTCATCCCAAATACTAGAAGTCATTGAACATTACAGTGTTCAAGGTAGACTGTAATATCATCTAACTGGAGATCTACCCGGATATTTGTTTATCTGCGTGGCACAATTTTTAATTATAACTGGCAATCAGACTTTTAACTGTATCATATCCATTAACAGTTTATTATGGTTTCATTTAATGTTGGTCATTGCCATTGTCAGAGAGTCATGCTAAGCATAATAATGTTATTAATTGCACCTTTAATATGACCAGGCCCCTTTAGAAAGTGATCCAGAGGGATCACTAAGCTTCCTCTGTGTGAGCATAAGGATGATTTATGCATGTGTTTGTGTGTGTGTGTGTGTGCACATTAATGTATGTGTGTATCATGCCATTCCATCAACCTGTGAGTGTGTGTGTGTGGGTAAAGGCCAGTGTGTACTTTTACTGGTCTTATCATATAATTAAGGCATTTAATAGACTGTTCTAAACTCAGTGGGATGTTCCACAAACAGGGAGAAGAGAGGCTACTATAGTATATATCAGTTAAATTGTCAGTGGATATTAACATTATCTGCCTCTGCACGTGATTTCTTTATTATGTTTCAAATTTCATTAAATGGCAATATCTGAGCCAGAATAATTAAGCAAATATTGGCCCAGAGATCCCGGAACGCCGTCATTTATGACACCCAATAAAAACATTATTAAAGGGGGTGATTCCCGTTGAAAGATGGTAAACATCAAGCTGTATCACGTTGCTCTCAGACGCCATATAAGAGAGCACAGAGGGAATTGGGGGGAGAAAGGAATGGTGGCGACGAAGGGGATGAGGGGAAGGTAGATTATGTTTGACAGACAGATAATAGGAGGGGAGAGCAGCCATGATGAGGACAGCTGAAGAGGGGAGGAAAGGTCACAGATGGATGAGAAAGGACAGAGTGCAAAAATAAAAAGGGGGAACCAGGGCACACGATCGTATGGATGACAGGCTATGGCTGATATTGCGATTGAAGAAGATGGGATGGACAAGGTTTGTGGTAGACCAGAGGCAGAGGAAATGAGGAAGGAGGAGGAAAGGAAAGGAAGGGAGCATATGAAATGGAGGTGTGATGGAAGCGGGAGGAAGAAAGGAGGACCGCAACGCAACATGAGATGAAGAGGATTAAGGGATTGCACACATCAAGGACTGGAAGAAAGATAGGGGAAGAAGAATGAGGATTGAAGATGGGAGGAGGCAAAGAGGGGAAGGAGGGGGCGACTGAGCAACAGGAAAGCGTGGTTGCGCAGGAAGAGGCCTGCTAAACCTAGATAGCAATACAGAGGGGATGGCAGGAGAAAATGGAGCAAGTTCCCGAGACTTGGGGATATCTGAGGTTTAATTCTCATAGGCTCCTTTTAAAGACTGCCCTGAGGACCAATCGCACCGACATTATGAGGAGATTCACGTATGTTTGAGCCGATGCCGGGGCCAATGGATCATGCTTGACTAGCTTTCTGACAGAACTATACGGGAAGGATGGCAGCAATGTTCACAATTAGAGGGAGCTCTGAGCTGCTTTTTAGTGTGAGATAAAGTTGAGCTCACCTCTGCTGGTAGATTGCGATGTAGACGACACACACACACACACACCTACACACACACATTCATGCACACACATCACACACTCGACATGAAGTGAGAAGGCTAGTGAGTCTCCATCTGGACCGTCCATGCCATTCTTCTTCTTTCGCCTTCTCGCTTCATCCTTTTTTTTGCCTGCGTAATACACAGGGATGTTCTGTGTTTCTATGTTCACCCATTGGAGCTTGGCTTTGATCCCCTGTTTAATAAAACTGAAGCTGTACGTGTGGATAGAGAGGGAGAGCTGCAGGATGGATGAATGGTTGGATGGATGGATGGATGGATGGATGGACGGATGGGTAGGTGGGTGGGGTGGGCCGGTGTGCGAGACATCATCGGGTTTTAATATGTGCTCTTCCTCTCATATCCTTGCTTGTTTTAATATGAATAGCTACTTGTGGAGGGGACTGAATTCATAGCTGCACGCAGAGCACTACCAGCGTTATTGGCTGCAGCGTTGAGTGTCAGCCTCCATATGTGCCAGAGCAGCTTTGCAGAGGATATAATAATAAACCCCTGTGAGAGGTGGCAAATAAAAACAACAGGGATAAAAGTACATCATATCATAACCTGGTTCTCTGGAAAATTACCCTCCCCACCCCCACCTCCTTGGAGGCTTTTCGCATTCTCCCAGATTATTCTCCTCATCTTCATCCTCGTCTCCTTCTCCTCGCTTGTTTTTTTTCATCGTACACTCTAACAAGCACACATTTTCCATAATGTCAATCCTGAAGGTAATTCTCCATTTGCAGGGGAGCTGCAGCAACGATGCTTTCATCTGCTGTCCTTCCATTTTTTATATTACTCATCACCTCTTTCTCCCTTGACAAGTGTCATTCAACCTTGTGTCCTTCTATCAGTACCTAGAATATTTCATTCCCCGTGGTTTGTCAATGCTTTTAACTAGAGTTTCACCCAGATGGGTGAACATCAGCCAAACACAACCGGACAAAGCTTGAAATATTCAGCTTTGTTCTGTACAACCTATCCACCATTTTCACCGACCCACTAGAGAATGCCCCCAAACTCACCTCCTAGACCCCGCCCTCCCTAAATCTGGCAGACAACAACTTCATAATGTCCAGCCATGACCAGTGGTAACCTTGTGTGCCTTGTCCAGATGTATTTTCAGTTTACCACAAAGAAACGAGAGGGAAGTTATTCCTGGAAGTCAATTTCTCAGTCAGTCATTGATGTTTTGTTGTTCTGTGTCTTACAATTTAGGACTATTTTTTCTGTCGCCAGTGTTTGCTCCGTGGTTCAGACATTTAATGATTATTAACAAGTAAAATGAAACATAACAGAAAGATGTAACCATCATAGCACTAGCACTGGTGCGCAGCTAGCAGTGTTAATTTGCAGGTAAGCTTGCCAGCTTCAACAAGGTATTTTGCAGAACACACACACACACACACACACAGGTAAGCCAACATCTCCTTTAGTCAGTAGTATATATATATATTTCCTTCTGTGCTTTCTCCAAGCTAGAAGTTGAAGGCCGCAACCAGTTCAGATACTCTATTCCATATAGTACAAAGTGCACCATGTATCACCACAGGTGAATTTCGACAGGGCTGTATCAAAATCCCCTGTTTCCCGCAACATGAAATGCTGCTGTCTCCAGCCGCCAATGTGTCCAGTTTGAAAATAGCTTGATGGCCTCTCCTTCCGCACTGATAGCGTAGTCTGCTGATATTTTCAAAGTCTTTGTACGACCCACAGTTCAGCATTACTCTTGAACTGCTGGATCTGATTCCGCAGTTTGCCGTTGACTATCACTCTCCAGAGGGACATCGCATTCTGGGATGGCTATGAGTATTTAGGACAATGTGGTAGTTCACTAAACTGGCTGCACCATCTTGAACTTTGGTATCATTTGCTGCCAAGGGAATCCTCCTTCTGTTTGATAAATTCAGTTGGTGTGGAACTATCTGTTAAAAAATGCTGCTGTGTCCCTTGAAGTCAAGTATCAGCACAAAGTAGTCACTGTGAGAGTTTGTCAATGCTGGAGCGAAAATGAAAAAATAATGTTTAGGGATGATTGTTTTGTTTACTGTTTGTCACTGGCTTGAGATGGTTTAATAATGTAAGAAAAGGAGCAGTTGAACCTGGGGGCCATGCATTTTACATCTTCATGCTTTAATTAAAGCAGTGACTTCAGTGGACACACGAAAGAGGCTCATATCTGCACACCCACGCAGGAAAACACACACATAAGCACACATGTACTACACACACGCACACACGCATTACACCTTTTGACAGCATAATAATTGAGCCTACATCTCGCAAATTCAAATACAGCAACACAGCATACACATCCTTGATGTGTCAATAGGCTTCACGATTTCTTGTGCGCTATTCAGTGGTATGAAATTTGTGGCTGGCCAAGTCACCACAGGAGAGAATAATTTGGCATCTAGAATGGCTACATTTGGTTTGCACAGGATTCTGATGTGATACAATATTCACTTCTCAGTCCAAATCTCCTCAAATGCCTGTGCTGCTTTATAGTTTTTAATCTATATTCATTAAGACATGCTAACAAGTGTCATTCTCTTTTTTTTCCTATCCATCTCTTCCCTCATCCAGTGTAATCAGCAACATTTTAACCTGCACCATCAAGGTACTGATTATACAGATGTACACACTGTTACACACACATACACACAATATGGCGGATTCCTCTAATCTCTGCTCCTTTCTTCCACAATCAAACATTCAAAACAGCACTGAAGTGGCTATAGCAGAAAAAGACGAGGAAATTGAGACAAAGTCCACTGGCTTTCATCGTGATTATGAGTCCTGAGGAACAGACTCGGTGTGTTTTTGTGTGTGTGTGTCTTGAGCTGTAGCTTCAGGACAAATAGAGGTAACAAGATGCAGTCTCATCAAACGCCAGATGAACACTTAAAAATATTTTAACTTCCTGCTTCAAGCTTGTTGTCTCACCCCTGAACAGTCACAGACACGCTTATGAACATTTTTGTTATGATGATGAGAAGAAGCAGGGATCAGAAATGAATTGGTATTATTCTGGAATCTATTGCGTAAACACTCATAATTGCCAATTTAATTGCTAACAGAAGAGGAGACATTTAAAAAAAAAAAAAAAAAAACATTAACTCAAGTGTCTGAATTATTTCGACTTTGCCCTGTCGCATCAAATTAGTTTAATGACTTTTTTTTTGGTGGAATCTATTTTTTATGCGTATTAAATCCTGCTATTCCCCGGTATTTAATGTCATTTATATGATGATTTGGGTTTTATTAGTGGGAATGAATGAACGGCCATCAGGCAGGGGCCCCCATCAGTGGGAAAGCCAGCCCGCCTGCAGCTGCCTGCAGGAGGCTTCACAAGATGACATGCCTCCTGCTAGGTTACTAGTACTCCATACATATACAGACACACACTTCATCAGAGATGGAAAGATACTGTTGCTGCTTTATCCCTGCTTTCTGGCTGGCTGATGGCAACTTAATCCACCCACTGCATTCGTAGCCGAGGTAACACCGAGCACAACGCTGATATCCGAGGTTGGAAGGTGCCAGATTTTGACAAGCCATGTCATCATTATCAGCCTGTGTGTGTTGGGGTAAGAAGAAATAAGGTATTTTCTTCACAAATCTCATTGAGACGCAGCAGGTATATAGAACGTTTTTCTGAATCTTGCTGTGTGATATAAGGTGTTAGCTTTAGGTTTTCATCTAAATCTGCCTAAAGGTGAACACTCCATGATTTTAGCCAAGTCAAACCCCGCGATTCCTAATATAGCTTAGGAAACAATAGCCTCTGCTATAATCAGGCGCCAGCGCACGATAAGCCCTTGGAATCTGAAATGTGTTTCACCCTCTCCTCCTCTGCCACAAGATTCATTTCACAAATGCAACTCTAAAAAGAGCAAAGGGTTGCACAGGACAAGAAAGAATAAGAAGAAAGAGAGGGAAAAAGATCCATCACCTGAGGCTCTATCAACAACCATCTGCCGAGGTGTATTATCGGAGACATACTCCTTATCCTCTTCTTTTCGCGCGCCTTTGCATTTTTAGCATGACCAGGTCATCAAAGGATCAAAGCGCCGGCGGTGCAGCAAACCAGGGACTGTTTATCTTTAACAGGTAGAGAAAGGATATTCAGTCCAGCGTAAGGCTTGTCTGGCAAGGCAGGGTAGGATAGTGTGGGTAAGGAGAGTTATTGCATACACAGGTGCCACATGGAATATTGTCATATCAAGTACCATGTAAATAAAACTAGCAGTATTGTATAATTAATCAAAAGACTGACAGTCTCCTCCATCTTCTGTACCCCCTTCTGTTTTAGGTTGTTGTCAACAGGTTGTATATGTTTAGATTTTGTTAGATGGCTCTGTGACGCCCACATGCCGCAAGTAAAAGTTTTCGCCTCTTGCTCTTTTCTTTTTCTTATAAAGCAGAAAAAAGAAGAGGAGAGAGGTAGACTTTCTTTTTTTATTGCAGGAGACCATGTCGTTTATGGAAAAATATGGAAGGTGGAAACTGCTGCATAGCACCTTTGTCAGCAGTCTGTGATAGAAACATGAATGCTCTAACATAGCAAAGTGAATTCATGAATTTTTACTTTTTAGGATGAAGATGATATATAGCAACACTGAGTGTGATGATAGAAAATGTCACCGCTAATTGAAGAAATGAAGAAGTAATGGAAATCTTACATCTGTATTTTGCTTTGACAATCAGGCTGTTATACTGAAGAAATGAATTCAAAGAGTTACTCAATGGCTGAATTCCTAATTGTACCAAATGCATTGCAACAAGGGTTGCCATGGTGGAAGTTTTCCACTGGGTAATAGGACTTGTGACAACAACACCAGACATCCAGATGCTGCCACCCCCCCCACTCAGACAAAGTTTGCATATCACCATTATTAATGTGATCAGGTTCCTTTCAGTGTTGGGTTTTAAATTGGAGATATTAAATTGGCGCTTTTGTTGACGCCAAATCCTCCACTCATCTTGTCGGCCAGCTCTCCTTCGCCACATCATCAGACTTGGCTACTATGAACTGTAGTGTCTGACTAACTATTGGAAAACTATTCTTTTAGAAATTAACGAGATTTTTATTTGATGAATGTGGATGACTGTTGATGCAAAATGAACCAGATGTTTTCTGTAAGTTGGTGGATGTCTGACCAGGGTACTATTATGTTGTGTTAGAAGAATCACCCTTTCAACTCAATCCTGCAAAAAATCTCTTCTGCTTTCAGACTGCTGTCCTTGATCTACCACTCTACCCGCAACCACACAAAGACCACTCAAGTCCAGAACGCTGTCTGTGGTCGCCCCATAGTCGCCCAGGAAGCACGAGCCATGTTGGCGATGAGGAAACTCAGACAGGTAAACACCGATCACAGAATAACTCCTGAAAAGCCACATCAAATACGTCCAACACCCAACTGTAAGTAGATCTGCTGATGTTTTCCTTAAATCCAGGCATAAACAGATTTTCCCCAAAATAACCTGTGCTTCATCCAACACGATTCAGACTCCCCTCCCCTTCTTCCATCACATCAATCTCACTCTCTGCCTCCCTGTTCTCCTCCCTTCTGTCTTGAACCTTTTTTCCCACCCTGCGTCTTTGTGTTTCCACGCTCTGTTCACATCTTTATCTTCCCTTAAAAAGCAACATTCTCCTCCTTGTTACCGGGACAAATCTACTCTAATGACTCTGCAGTGGCTCCAGAGAAGTTTCTGCGCTGAAAAGCTAACCTCTTTCTTCAGACCCTCAGTCACTCCCGCACATTATTCCGCCTTCTATAGCGTCTTTTTAAGTCTATGCGAAATTTTTTGACAACTCGGTCTTCTGAAAAACAAACAAAGATTGCTTTGGTCTCATCTATTTCCTCCTCAACAGCACTCTCTCCACTGCCGCCACCGCCCCGACCACAATGACAGACTCTAGTATCACAGGCTGTCATGTTGATGTTTCTGTCATAAACAAGCATGTAACTCAAGCTTATTGTGACATTCATGTTCGACACTTGAAACTCTTGAGAAGCTCTCAATTCACTCAACTCAGAGTTCCTCATTAGTGTTCTTTTTGGCTTTATATCCTGTACCGCGCCAGGAGTATTATATCAGTTGAGTCTCATGCATCTCGAGAGGCTGAGCAGGTGGGCCACACTTTCTGATTCTCTGTCAGCTCACTCCTCACAACCCTCCATTTCACATTACAACGACATGCATCATCACATAGTAACAATCACTCTCAGCCCATGGAAAGAGGAGAGAAGGAAGAAAGATCTTACGGGCGTATCTAAGTTAGTCAACATCTTAGAGAGGGAGATATAAGTGCATTTGGGGTGTTCTTCTCTCTGCCATCACCAGTGCATGGATGTGGCTACATAATGAAATGTTTTAACCTCAGAGCGAGTAGAGAAGAAAGAGGAAAACTAGAGAAAGGAAGGAAGTTGGAGAAGAGGAAGACTTTCTCCTTACTTCTTCCTGTCAGAGGTGGCGGTGCATCGCATTTGATTGCACAGTCTCTGTGGCTAATGAGGAACGCGCGAGGCACACCCATTAAACTGTGTGTGTATATATATATATGTGTGTGTGTGTCTGTGTGTGTGTGTGTGTGTGTGTAGAGAGAGAGAGTGTGTGAACAAAGTGCAAATGAGAAAGGGGGGAGAAACTCATTAGAATTCACTCGTTCTCAAAGGCCAAGTTAGTGAGGAGAATAGAGCCGTAGCCAAGCAGCCTGTTGCACCTTTTGTCAGCACGGAAACATGAAATAACTTACACACACAGATTCATAAATGTATATAGTGACGTTCAGCTGAAAAATTGCTGTGGGATATATTTTGTGTTTAGAGTTAACAGAGCACATTCATCATATTCATACCATTCCAAAAATCTACTCTGAAAAATGTCCAAGTATGGCTCGTATTATGTCAGGTGGAGAAGGCTAAAGACGTAGCATTGTGCAACATTATATCTCATTAAACAAATCCAGCATCTTCATATTATCAAAATGTCTCACTGGAATTAATCCTGGTGAGAACAAACAGTTTGGCATTTTGGTACTTGTGCTTGCTTGTCAGTCCTAATTGGCATCAGGTTTATTTGCACCATTTTAGCACAATACTTAAAGATTATAGTCAGGAGAAGATAATATCTCTAGAAAATGAAGCCTATGTGGTCTTGCTACTACAGATCAGTTCATATTCATTATTGAAAGGGATATGTAGCTTCCACAGCAGTTAGGTGTGAGGGTGCTGATAAATACTGAGCAAAAAAGTCAGATGATGTTGCACAACACTTGATGACTCAGGACTGCTCTTCAGTAAAAGTAGTTGCACTATTGTGAAATGCAAGTTACCTTGACATTTGGGATTTGGCTTGTTTTGCTGTTTCCAGGAGTTTGATGGAGGATGGCATCAGTTAAGCTTCTGTGTGTTGAGGAGAGACAGCACGGTTTCCACCAGTTTTCAATGTAGCAGTTGTCATCAAGGCTGTGTTACACACAGGAAGGTACAATGCAAGACGATAAGTAAACAGCTAGCAGGATGGTGGATTGCATTGATTACCTGAGAGGGTTTGTACTGTTATCACAGATTTCTGCCGTTAGACTGCTGCATGTTCTTTTTCAATGATCACTTGATTTCTCCATCCTTCCAACCCGTAGTAATGCCTACTGATATTGTCAAGGTTCAACTTGACAGTATTTTCACATTTGAACCATTTTATCAGTGGTCAAATAATTAAACGGTGTTCAAATGGTGTTTGAACTGGGATGAATCGACCCATGTTGGTGGAAAGAGGTACGTGGAGGACAGGACTTCTGGAGAGCTGTGCAGTTACCCAGTCTGCTTTCAGCTTGCTTCAAATTGTAGGGTTGCCGGTTAAACCACAGTGTCTCATTTTCATTTCCTGTCGTATTATGTACAAAGATGCACTGTCATATGTGTGTGCAGAAGCTTTGTACAGGAGTCACTTTCATCACATCACACATCTTTGTGCCAAGCTAACCATGAGACTTACAGTGCTCGCATCAGAGACAAAACTGAATGTGATCTTCTTTATGTGCCTTGGTTACATTTGTTGATAAAAACCTTTACCTAAACATGATGATCTGTTATAACTGTTTGATTAATGATGAATAGCTGACCAAGAAGACCCACTGCACTGCTTTGATCAGCGGAAGACCAACGTAGCGGAAAAAGGATGCAGAAGGAGTATGTTGAAGGAGAAAGACATTGAAAATGTTTATGTTCAATAAAACCGTATTACAGCATCAGTCTCGTTTTAATAATAGCTGCACTGTATGTTGTTTTATAAAAGGAAATTTTAGACTTTTGTTATTATTATAGACAGAAATGATAACCTTTAAGAGTCATTTGTTTGTTTTAACCAAATGAGCGTCAAAATCTATATTTCCTCAGAGGTCAGCAGAATAGCTATTAGCTTTCATGGGTCGCGGTGCAAAATCCCAGTCGAGCTCCCGCCATTACCAATTCCCCGACTGTAACAATTTAATAGGAATACCAGTATTTTAAACATAACAGTGAAATAAAGTGAATTTTAATGTACAAAATCATTTGAAATATACAAACGAGTAAATGCCATTTGAACACACACACACACACACCTCCTCTCATTAGTTAGGTGAACACCACCACTCTCTCCCTTCCAGTGTCACTGATGTCACTTAATTATACGGTTTCAGTGTCGCGGTGTCGGTTCCAAACAGCAAAGTTGTTCAGTGTCTCCTCCGCCTCCTGTAATGAGTGAGCTATTCCACTGAGAATGCGCTTCTTCTGCTTCTGCACTCCACCACCGCTTCACTTTTCTGAACTTTCCCACTCCGCCCAGCACTTCAGAGCCGGCGCGTAAATAGTCTTTGAGGTTTCATGCATTGGGGCTTTGTAAGTTGCTAAGGATTTGTGTGTGAGTGTGTGGCATACATTAGGAGAAAAGCAGTATGAAGACTATTTACATGTGAAATTAGTTTATATGACAGTTAAAGCTTTATTTCAAAGGCTATAAAGAAATGATTGTTATTTAATTGGACAGTTAATCAGTTTTGATTAATCATTTTATCTAGAAAATGTCAGAGTAGTGATAAATCCCATCACATTGCCGGTTTTATCTGATGAATGGTCCAATTTTAAGTATATTGTGATTTGATATTATCGTTATCTTGTTTGCTTTTCACCAGACCATTGGAAAAGCTGATTATGCTAAAGATAATGTAAATCACATGTCAGCCGTCTTTCTGAGTTTCATTTCAGCAGCATTGTCCTCTGCCTTGTAAAGCTTTGTTATAAGGAATACTTAAGATGTCTTCAGAGTATAGGCCATTGCAGAAGTCTTCCATCTCTTAAGTTAATGATGTTAATGACTTAAATGAAGTACTTTCATGATAGAGTTAAAAGCACTATTGTACGAAATTAATCAAAGATTCACAGTCATGTTGATGTAGCTGTAAACTTGAAACTTGGTAAGGAGATGGTTGTACAACATTGCTAGCAGCTAGCTTTTTGTGGAAAGCTAAACTGCCACTGGGACATTCACTGTGAGCTGGAACTATGAGACTTTGGGCTATCATTTGAACAAACTAACAGCTCTTTGTTCACGTTAATAGTTGAGCGGTTAGCCTCAGGCTTACAGTTAGTAGCTAGTCAATACTACATAAGCCTGTGTAAATGATAAATGTATATTCAGGACTCATCTTAAAAAAAAATAGAATTGTGATAGTTGTGAAAAATGAGTTTTTCCTCTGATAACTGAGAAATAAAGATTTCAACAAAGTTGCCCAACTGTGCTGTACATATGAATTCAGGGGTTATGTACATAGTTTGAGACACAGTGTGTTTTTCAGCACATAGTGTGTCCTGTCTTGGCAGTGGATGCAGGCGTGTAGTGTTTATTATAATGAAGGACATGTCTATAATCAGTATCAATATTTACAGGGAGCAGGGATTATTCATAGAGAGATTATTCCAATAAAGACTTAGCACTATTATTTTGGTAAACCTTTCAAAGTGTTACCACGCTGCACACCCCAGCCTCTCTGTGCTTGCTAATTGAAAGGATTGATTGTTCTCCATAATTGTATATAACTATATCTATATCTATATATATATTTTTTTCTTTTGTTATGTCTCAGAAAAGCAGCACGCCCTAAAACACAATATCTGTCTGATTCTGGTAGTCAGTGGGTGAGCTCCAAGATTACATCCCAGCAGACGCCTTATATTTCAGCTACCAAGAATTTTCTTACTTTCTAGATTTTTCAGGTTCAGTGATCGCTAAGATATGATGAGAGAGAGGGAGAAGGAGATGGGAGGGAGGGAGACGGGGAGAATAGTAGGAATTCACCAGTTCAAGTTTGTGTCGGAGCCAAAGTCAAACAGTTACATTTGGAAACCATGGTAAGAGGAGACATTGCTTACCTGCAGCAAAGTTAAAGCTCAGCAGGTCGTGCTAAGAGGCATCGCGAGAGTATTGTGGGAGTTTTTCTGGAGCTGGTTGTCGCCATCGGTTTGTACATCGCGACCCATCCGTGAAATATTAATGAAGTCAAATAAATTTTAACGACATTCTCTTCCATCATCCTCCCACCTACCTCTGTGTGACAATGTGCCAGCGACATACACACCAGAGCCAGATACACACACACACACACACACACACACACACACACACACACACACACACACACACACACACACACAATCAGTATGACCCACACAAGCTTCATCAAGCATGTCATCCTTCCACCTTCAGAGGCTTTATTAAGGGTATAATCATCAAAGAGGAGAGGCAGAAAGCTTTGTCGCAATTGTATAACAAAACAATCATATAAGTAGTTGGATGACAGCGTTGTTGATCATGCTGCAACGGCCGCTGGTGCCTGTTTTGTGTGTGTGTGTGCGCGGGCCAGGATTCTCTGTAAACCTGATGGGATGGCAGTACCACACACTTCATGATGTGGTTTGATTCTCCCGCCGAGCAGGGTGACCTGGCATTTTGGTGACTTTTGAGGTGTTACCATGTTGACATATTGCTCTCTCATTTCTCCCAGAGTGCCCCCCTTCCTCTCCTCCCTTTCTCACACTCCCCATGTTTCATACATCTTTTTGTTGTCTGCCTTATTTACTTCACTTATCGGTTCGCTTAAAGGTATTTTTACAAGTCTTATAGCAACATGTTGTTTGTTTGTGTCATTATTTGTCATCATTAACACTAAGAAACTTACATGTATACAAGAAAACCAGAAACCAACCTGGGGATTAAATTACACCGATACACATTAAATAATTTTGCTTTTGAGTAAACCACATATATAGAATTTGATTTTAGCCTACGTTGTGAAAATCAGATGCCCTATGTTTCCCAAAGTGTTCTAATGATCTCTGTATAGTAAATTGGATGCTTCGTGTGTTTTTATGAAATGTAAGTGACTTTGAAGAGCAACAATAGAAAACTACCAATTTAGAATAAATCATGGTTGATGGAAAATATGGTTTTGTGATGACCAGATTGGTCAGTTATCCACCAGAGCTAAAGCCAAATATACCAACAACCATTGAGTGACAGAACAGACCATAGTCGGAATAAAACCACACTGTTTTTCAACGGTAAAATAGCTTTAAAGTGAATTTTACTCTTTGATTTAATATTTTTATGCAAAACAATAAAAGACTGTTGTGTTTGCTTTTGTAGATTTTAAATAATGGAAAGCCACAGGTTAGTGGTTTATAGTGGTGAATTGCTGCACGTTTTTGCACTTTCAATAAAATCATACAATATACATATGAGAGTTTCCAGCTTCTGAACAGTTGTTATTCTAGTCAATCATTGCCTGTTGATTTCAGGACACCACGAAAATCAATCAAACTGTTTGCCTCTTTGGTAAAACAGAAAGTATTTCTACCAAACAAAGACCAATGATGTATTTTCATTTTGTTCTGCAAATATTGTTATGGTGGAGTTTTATATTGTTGCTATGGAGTTTTTAACTAAGCAGCATTTGTGTATTGGCGGTCTCAAAGGTAAGACCAGAAGCCCCTTATGAAACCAAATCTGACCCTTTGGACTAGCCCAAAGCCACCATTATGATTTGGAACAAAGAAACTCTTTGATTAAACGCCTATGTTTTGAAGCGTATAAAAGACCAAATCAAAGTGGGATATTAAGGACTACTTGACAGAGTAATAATCGCACTACAGTACTGAGACGCAAGATAATTGGTTGCGTTACCTGAAGAGGCCTGGCCAAAATTACCTTTCACAGTCAGAACGAAAAGTGGGCATGGAACTCACAGTGATACTTTGATTTACAGAAAAGTTCAAGCTTACAAACCAAATCTCTTCCTGCATTTGCTAAGTACTGTTAGACATACTAGAATATGATTTTATGCAGTATATACAGCCTGAGAACCTGCATCATCTGCTCATAAAAGCCACACACACTGCCCTGATATATTGTTTTTACAGAAGTTGTTTCCCAGGTGCAGGAGCGTTGGGTAAAAGACGGAGGAGAGGAGACATGAAAGCTAGTTTTTTCTCTCAACACCCTAATTACTTGTCTTCTTTCATCTCTAAAAATAAACGTACTATATACGCCAGAGCCAGCTCATCACACCCTGCCAAACTGTCTGCGTGCTATCCGCAAGGTCATTTGATCATGGATGACAGCAAAGAGAGAAGGGAGAAGAGGAAAAAGAAAAGTATATCTCCAATTATCTGTGCTGACAGTCTTGCAGAGCCGCTGACCTCTTGTGGTCTTAGCACCACTTAACCCTGGCTGTGTGTTGTACGTAAGTAATTAGAAAGTATTTCAAAGGGAACTCACACCAGGAGCGGTAGAGAGAGAAAGAGACGAAAAGAGGGAAAAAGAGACGGCGATAGAGATAAACACTGCACATAAGAAGATGTAATATGGTGAGTGTTTTGAAAGAATATCTCAATGTCCTTAATAGCTTCACATGTTGGAGCTGGAAAAGAAAAGACAAGTTTCTAATGTGGGGGTGGGGGTATGTGAAAGAAATATTCTTTCTAGTCTTGTTGCAGTGAATAAAAAGAAAATTCCATTGTTTATATTACAGTGGACCAGTTTGTTGATCAACAATAGATAAATTAGATAAAATGTAATATAAACGACTTAAAATAGAGTCTCTTCTCATAATGCAGTGATACCAGCCTTAAAAAGGTGTGGGTAAATGACCATCTAAATTAAAATAGAGGTTAAACTGGTTTAGGTGCTTGTTGGGGCTGAGAGCAGATAGCAGAGAGGATTATAAATGAAGTAAGGCAGGTGGAGGGGCTCTCTCATCCAAATCCATTACTAGAGTCTGCAGATGAGAAGGTCCCATCTCCACCGCTGTTTCATCTCCAAGTGGGAATGTGATTATAGGGAGACGCTGCCCGCAACATTACCTCCTCTCCAATAACTACAGCTATCAGGAATGAGACTGTGTGTGTGTGAACCACACGGCACTGTTGGTTGTCGATTGTCCCATTGAACAAGCCTTTGGCCTTTATTACCACTCTCTAGCAAGCGCCATGTGAGTGTGTGTCTTCGCCAAATGTGCTTCTATGCCGCTGCCTCCTAAAAGTGAAATGCGTGTGTCTCAGTAAAAGGGTTACGACCGGGCCACTAACGTGTTTGCCTCGTAGCTGTCGGTGTGTCAGATTACTTTACATGATTGGGTTACATGACCGCGCATTTCTACTGTCGCTTTTGAAGTTTTTAGTTTTCACGCCTTTTTTCACCCATTGTAAGACGTGTGTGTGTGTATGGCGGCATGTTTGTATGTATTGCTTACTTATATATTTATTTTGCAGCATGCCGTGTAATTTCTTTTGTTTGCAGGATTACAGACGTGGGAGCTGCTTCCTTAGCCCCTCACAGACCGCCACAGCTGCCTGCCACTTCTAATGACACTTCAGACTAAGACTGGGCTAAGTCCATAGGCAGGTTTATTAGTTTAGAGAATGCTTGAAACGGCTAGTTGCCTCTTTTGTATGAGAGTGTGCACTGTAAATGTGTGAGAGGATGATGCCTCGCTCAGGCAGCTCTGACAGGCCCAGAGTTTAAGTGAGAAGGATGTTGCACAAGGAACATAACGTCTGCTTTGAAGTTGACATGTCCTGACACAGCGCGCCAGCATTAGACAACTCATTACCTAATATGGATGCAAATGTAACTTTCTCTTTCTCTCCCTGATGACTTGAGCTAGTTTTCATATAATAATGCTATTTAATTGTGTCTCATTGTTATTTGACAAGGCCTCGAAGTTACATAGCCTTTACTTTGTATTCTAGTGTGTGCAGGCACAAAGCTTATGTGTCCTTCAGGAAAGTTGTTCTTGTTGTATTTTCAACCCTCTCAGTCAGTCTGTCTTATTTACCTTTTTTCTTTTTTTTTTTTGTTACGCCGACAAACCCAATAATAAAGCCAGATGAGTACATGAGTGACGTTTGGCATTTCTGCTTATTTGTTTGAGGTAGGACGGAAGGCCAGGAGGATTCTGGGAAGCAGGAGGCATGCCTGCACTGTATGTTTGCTGCCACTAACAGAGAGTTGACTGTATGCTGTATGGAACATAATATCTCAACCAATCTGTGGTCATAGAAGCTAGATTAAAATATAACCAAAGCCTGCCTTTACAGGAGCACAGACAAAGTATTAATAAATTCTTACCACTGAGGGTAAATAATATACAGTTTGAGTTAATGGTGGTGAACAAATGGAAAACAATAGGTTGAACTGTGGTTTCGGCCCAGCTCCAGAGCTCTGAATCGCCAGGAGCCTGATTGAATGTTGATGAATGTTAACAGTGTATACCAGCACGTTTGCCGGTTCATGCTGACTCTGTTAACGCAGTTAGTATACATATGTCACGGTGTATGATGCTTATACTTCATATCTGTATGCTTTTAAGAGTTGTTGTATATTAATTGTAAATATACAACACAGTACATGTTACAGTATTAATATGCAACAGTTAGGTTGCATACAAAAACTGTTAAATCTATTGGTTTAAAGTTGCTTATTGTTGGTGGTTACAAAACTTTGCTATATGTAAGTTTTTGCTATTGCTGCAGAGCTGTGTTAGAATTAATATTGTTTACTTACCAAGCAGCTTAAGTAATTGTTGTGTTTATGAGACAAGAGCTACAGGGCCATTTTCTTCCACTTGATTAGTACTTTTTCCTTTTGAGCTGTAATGTGATATAACATTTTCAATGTATAATTTTGCTTGTGGTGGAGTATTTTCAGTGTCATATTGTTACTTACTTAGGTAGCTGGGATCTAAATGCTGCTTTTTTTCCTGAAGAACAAGTGAATCAACACTTTGAAAACTTTAACCTCAATATCCTTTTAACTGGACAAAGACAGTCAGTCAAAAGATAGTATTAGACTTTGACATGTCTGTCAAACATGTTAACTGTAAAGTGGCAAGACATGCCAAGAAATGCTCCTTATGACTACATTCGTGAAGTGCCAAACCAATTAAACAAACTTTTTGAAATTGAACAAAAAAAAAACCCCAAACAAACAAAACCATGCAAGCAAATTAATTGTCTTACTTTTGTGCAAAACACAGCTAAAATACAAAGTCTTCATCAGCTCACATTAGACAAAACAAAGAAATACACCAGCAACAATTTAATTCACCATTTAATTAGTTAAAGCCCAAAACCAGAGGGCTGTGGTGGACAACATTCATAAATAGGCTTTTTCAAAATGTCCACTACTTTTGAACTGTGTGTCGGCACCAACAACACCCATACACCAGTATTTTCTACTAATCTCCACTAAATGCCTTTATCAACAAGATATTTTTGGCTTGAAGTGAAGGTAAGAAACACGTTGTAATAATATTCATGAAATATTCATGAAATCCTGGTATTCTGCCATTTCCATGCATCCTTTGTAATTGAAAACATCATAATTCCTATAAAATATAATACTTAGCATGAAGCAAACTTGTGTGGTCTCTGTGTGTGTGGTTGTGTGTGAGCTCATGGGTGTCACAGCATCTAAGTGCAGGGATCCCAGGGAGCATGTTCTCAGGAGGTGTACCAGTAGTTTGATCTCCATATTAGCTGTATTCCCTGCTATGTCGGCCTCATTACTTTAGCCAGTTCAGCAGCACCGTAGCTCCCAACTGCACTGATTTGTGCTGGCCACCTTCAACCAACACACTTTTTACCCTGCAGACAACCTTCCTTCTCTGTCTCCTCTTCATCCATCATTCACTCTCTGTGTCTATGAATGTGTAAGTATTTGTGTGCCCAGCTGTGGTTCTGACCCAAGCTTACTCTGACAAGCACGGAGCGGCACAGAGGGAGGTATCTGGCTTGCCTCAATAGGATGTGCTATTGATTAACATTTACTGGGCCGGGTCCAGCCTCCCCTCCCACTGAGAGGAAAGACAGACATGAGGACACCCATTTGTCACTTTGTCACATTCATGAGCACACCTGTCATCCGTCTGCAAGTCTGTGCTGGGTATTGACGCCCATTAAAACTGGAGGCTGTATCACGCCATGCATCTCTGATGTGACAATGTGTCGTTTGATTGCTATTTGTTCAGAACCCATCAGCACTGCTGTTTTATTTTTATGGAAGTCCTTAACCAATGATTGATTCTAATGAGACATTTTTGATCGGGTTTCATACGCTAACGCGACAATTAATTCAGATTGATTAAACTTAATGATGTCTGTGGGGAACTGGACTGTTGCTATTTGCAATAGTGGAAGGCATATGATCTAATAAGAATAGTGACTAGACATGTAAAGCAGGAATGTATGAGTAAATTTTGGCAGCTGCCGTTTATTTCGCTATTGATTAATCTTGCAGCTATTTTTTATTTGATCATTTGGGATATAAAAATGAAAATGGAGGAAACAAGCTCATATGAGCACAAGGTGATGTTTTCAGATTGCTTTGTTTTTTTTTGGACCAACAGTCCAAAACCCAAAGCCAGTATTGTATTGTCTAGACTTGCTCCATATAAACTTCTGTGGTGATTTGGTACTATATAAGTAAACGACTGACTGGACGGAGTCCCCATTACCTGAGTGCAAATCTTTGT
Source organism: Lates japonicus (assembly GCA_033238685.1). NCBI lineage: Eukaryota > Metazoa > Chordata > Actinopteri > Centropomidae > Lates > Lates japonicus. The sequence continues at coordinate 5,818,441 of BRZM01000005.1, read as the reverse complement.
CTGAGTCCAAGTCCGTCATCAGTGTCAGTCCTAGTTTGGTTACAAGTCCTGGAAATCAGGACCAATTTGACTTTAGTCTGAGCTCTGACTCAAGTTCAGCATGATATTGAATTTTCCTCCCTGATGATGTCTCTTAGTCCTGATTTGAAGGTCTCTGGGTAGTTACCCTTAAAAAGCTGGAACAGAATGTTTGCAGTTGTGCTGATGTTTCTCAAAATTGCTAATATTTTAGAAGCACCACCATTGTTTAGCACCAGGGTGAATTTAGCAAAATGTTTTTAACAGGTTCCCTGATGAAAGATGATAATTGCCAGCATATATTATCTCAAATCAAAAGCATTGGCATCCGCCTTCAAAACCCACTTCGGGTCAAACCCCTGCATGTGGACTTGGGCTGCATGTCCACCTCTATCTGGCAGCTGGGGCTGAGCACTGAGTTGTGAGAGCGCTACAGCAGCAAACCCATGTGTCCATCAGCAGCTCCAGCGTAGCGGGTGGGAGAGTGCTACATATGTGTTTGTGTGTTAGCTGTACTGTTGGAGAGAGGAGAGGCCACGTGCCCTGGTTGTTCCAGTGAGAGAGCAAGACTGACAGCAGAGGTAGGGGTGCACTTGGTGCTCTGCCAGGCAGCATACAAACAGAAACACACACACGCACACACACAAACACACAGACGGGCTGACTCTCCATAACTTGTGGCAAGTGCTTATGTGTGACAGGTTGTCGGGGAAACATTTTCTGTGTTAGGTTTATGCACTGTGATAAGGTCGGCCTGAGTAAAAGACCCTCAGTGTGGTGTGTGGCCTGGATCCTTTCTGTAGCCCTGGCCAGGGAGCAAAAAGTCACAGCTGGACTGGCTTTAAGCCAATAGAGAAACTGCATGGGGCTAAAATTTGTCCAAAGCTGACCTGACCTAATTCATTCAGGCCCAGGGCCCGGAAAGTGACAGCCTGAATATTTTTTTATTTGGTAAACCAGGCCTGAACCAAAACTATGATGTCAGAACCATCCGCACAGTACTTTTTAATCGTGTGACTGCATTGAAGCTGTAACAAATAGGTTATCTAGGGACAGTAATTGATGAAAAGTCATTTACAAGGGTCATAATGATTATACTTTACTGGATTAGTTAAATGCTAGCTGGCAGTGTATGTTTGTTATGTATGGAGACTGGAAACATTTTCAGCCAATTCCAGTATAAACAATGCATCAATGTGTCGTTAAAACTTATGAATTATATCTGCATCAACAACAATGTTTTGAAAGAAACATAATGCTAGATGTTTTTAGGTAAATCTAAATGCACAGAGATGAGAAGTCTGTGTTCAGCTGTAATGTCTGCTAGATATCAGTTTAAATTTATTTAAAATTTCAATATGAATGTAAAATGGTCTTAATCCTGCCTAAATATGTCAGACTGCTGCAGATGTGTGTTCTTAGACACGCAACAAAGTCCCATATCATCATATTTATGCAAAATCAAGAGCAATAATGCTCATGGCGGTGATGCCACTGGCGATAAAGCAAATAAAAGTTACAAAAGCATGAATGAAAAGAGATGGTGTGCTTTGAGGCATACACCAAAACATCCGTCTGAGGCTTGCAGATGCCTCCTCTGTAGGGAAGCACTGAAGTTCGCGCTGAGGCCAAATCAATGGGTGGTGAACATATGCCGCTGAGTGTTTATAATCGTGCTTCATCTCCATGCCTGTCAGGTCTTCCGTGGCCCTGACTACAGGATCCTCGTTATGGGTGAGGCCCAGAGTTATGTTAAAGACCGAAACTTTACAGGACCCGCATTAGCCAACATAGTTCTGCAGCCATGTTCCTACCTTGATCTGCGCACTGATTAATGGTGGCAAGATCACAGTGGCTTGATAACTAGTTACTACCCAATGTGTGTGTCTGTGTGTGTGTGTGGTTTCCATGCTTATATTACTTAGTTCTTGTTCATGTTCTGTATCCTTTATTATCTGATTTTTTCCCCTCATAAACCTCAAGGATACACAGTTAGTAGTATATTTCACATGATCAACTCTTATATCTGCTCAGTGCCCACGGAGGAAAACCAATGGCAATGAATTTCAGATTTCCCAGTGAAATTTTCCCACCACCTCTGCTGCATCCGCCAGCAGAAACAGTTTGTTGTGTTTGCCACTCGATAATCATCTTGGCGCCTCCGTATGAATGGAGATAATGACTCGTCCCAGGTAATTTATTTCATGCCGGGGAGAGTGCAACCATGTACACATAGGCTCAATGATTTATACAGGAAGCCAATATTGGCCTTGTATTGAAAGATCCAGAGTTGTTTTATAGTTCTAACTACATATTATGTATTATTATACTGTCTTTAGCATTTAAAGCATTTTGAACGAAATTGACAGTTGTCAGGCACTTAAAGGTACTATAAGTTTTTTTTTTTTTCTATCGTCACATAGTCAACATTAGCACAATCACTGTTTGCTTAGCAGCCTAGAAGAAATGTTGCAACCTTAGCATCAACTTCCTTTACCGCCAAGAGCTGTCTCCATCAGTGGAAAGTAATGCCAGTGTTAACTCTTGTTTTGCTGCAATTAGCTTGTTAACTAGCTAGCCCTGTCCTGTCTTGTAATATCCTCAGTCCAACATGGGAAGATAAAGAAGTAGCCCAGAGGAGCTATTCAACCTCTCTTGTACTGTAAACTCAGTGATGGCAGAAGTTTGGTATGTAAACAGCTACACGCTGTTTACATACATGTCTTTCCTTTGATTAAAGGTCACATCACATTGTCACATCACATTGTCGATGTAGTGATAGCAGAAACTACACAACGCCTTTTAAGACTTTCAGGAAAAAGTTGTCTGACCAGTAATTGGGGTTATCTTAGCTCATTGTTTCAGTTTTTGTGACTGCCACCAATGGTAAATAATTTTAACAAAAGTTTTAGACACCAGAATCTCATTGTCAGGGTGTCAGTTGCAATTCTTGATTTTGACAGACCCTGTATTGATCTTTGGGTCCCTTCAGACCTTGAGGCTGATTGTCTAAGGACTGGCGAGGAGTATATGACTGACAGTGGTAAAAAATAGGAGCAGATAAGACCACCCAGCTTTTATGTCCTGTTTTGCAATGATGACAGCTAAGAAAATGTTTCTGTAAAAGAAGAGATAAAATGGACAAAAGCTCAAATGAGCTGCTTATTATGCATCAGAAGCTGTTATTGAAAAACAGCTTGTTTTTTTAGTAATTAAACACGAAAATTCTGTGATGTTATGAAACAACTGGGCTTGACAGACTTTATACAACTTCCTAAGCATTTCCTGGGAAATGTCCATTTCAAACATGAGTTGACCTTTAACGCTTATGTTCTACCTGGTCTAGACCACTTTCCTGAGGTCCAATTATTTGTGTTATTGATTTGCACCAGAACACCGTGTCCAGTTTAGTTTCTGCTCATCCATATATGGGCTTTACTCCATGTAATGACTCTGTATGTAAAATCTCTCAGAGGATTCATCCATGTTTGTTCTCGATGGATAACTCTGGTATTTTTGAACCTTTCCGCCTTATTTTCCCATGTTTTTGGTGTAAATGATTAATAGGGAATATCTTTCGAATTGGTGGTATTAAGTAACCAATCGAGGCAGTGTAACTCCAGTAACTCCTGTTCTACTCAGTAAAATACAGTTTTTGTCAACAGAGTCTGGTAGTGATATATATTGATGTTTCTGGTTAAAACAAAAGGATCTTATTCTTAATGAAACGGTTCATCCTTGCAGGAATCCATCCATAATGTTGTCAGATACTTAATAACAATCTGAGCCTGTCCTGGCAAAACAAGCACTTGAGTGAACATATATCGACATTGCACCAGCTATTTATCTGTTCTCATAAATACTGCACCAATTCCAAATATTTTGTCAATCAATCATTTACAATCTCCAAAACATGGTAACTACGGCCCGTTCAAGAATACCAGAGTTATTCTTTAACTTATGGGTTCATGGGTTTGTAGCACACCACCAAACATCCAGCAGCCAAAATAAACCAGAGCCTTTATGTCCCATTGTACAACCTGTCCTCAGGGACAGTAACGATTTGTTGTGTGTGTGTGTCGGATCTACAACATCAAACACACATGATTACATAGTAAACTTGCAGGCAGCGTGTAAGAACACAACACACATCCTGAATTTTGAAACCGTTGCTATTAGTTTATTAGTATTTTTACTCCATTGCCAATGGTAACAGCATTGCACGCATGCTGTCTTCAATATTTTTTAATATGACAATAGTTTAATTTATAGCTATAGTATAAGAGTAGCACTTGAAGTCCAGCTGTCTTTCCTTTGATTAGTCATCACTTTCACCCAAGAAGTTGCCGTCATCTTGATGGCTGTGTACCTTCAAACGTTAACAAGTATCAGGCATTCCATCAAAGGTATATAGGAGACAGAGGTGAGGTAGTACAAAAAAAACACTAAAATTACATCAATGACCCATGTTATTGCATACGCTAACGCTATTTATGTGAGAGTGAGCTTAAAATTATCGAATATCAGCAGAAATATTAGCTCTAACAGAAGAAATGAGGGTTAGCTTCAAAAGAAAAAACCTCATTATTGGTTGAACCCCGCACACAGCTTCCACACACACACACACACACTGTTACATAGTCTGCAGTCCACGCGGCACATTTCCAGACTCCTGTTGACAGGCGCCGGATGCAGATATGTGTTTGATGGCACTGAGGAGTCAATAGTCTCTAATGTCGGCCTCCTGATCTGCTGTTTGAGCAACACAAACTGTTTTCCACTCTGTCAGGGAGATAAGACGAACAGAGTAGCCCACTGAGCACCCTGATGATTGACTGGACATTTTAGAGAGGCACAGTATGTGCTTGTGTGTGTGTGTGTGTTCAGGAGGGGGTGGTGGGGAGTCAAGTGATGTTGAGGGAGGAGGGGACATGTGTGAAAGGAAAGACAGACTTTTCACATCTGAGAAATTGAACATCCTCCTCCTCTCCTCTCCTGCCATCCTTCAGATTTTCCTTTCCTCTTCTCCTCTTGTCCTCCTTAACTCTCTTTCATTCTCTCCCCTACCTCCTTTACTGCTTCCTTCATATTGCCTCTTCCTTAACCCCTTCTTCTTTTCTTCATGTCCTCTCCTCCTTCTTCTCCTCTCCCACTCCCTCTCCTCTCTCCTCCCTTTCCATCCACCTCTTCTCCTGTTTTTTTTCTACTTTGCCCTTCATCTCCCCTAGACTTTCCTTCCTCTCATCTCCTTTGTCTCTCCCGCTTCATCTGTTTTCAATTTTTCTCTCCATCTCTGTACTTTTTCTCATTATTACTCTTTCTCCTTCATCTCTCTCCTTTTCTTATTTTACCTCTTCCTTTAGCCCTTATCTCATCAACTTTTTCCTCCCCTTCTTTCTTTTTTCTCCTTCCATTTTATTTGCCCTTTTTTATGCCCCCATTTTGCTCTTGTTTTTGCTTTTCTGCCTGTTCTCCTTTCATCTCTTCCTTCTTCTCCTCAACATGCACTCCTTTCCTTCGCGCTCTCCTCTCCTCTCCTCTCCATTGAAGTAATCGTCACTGAGAGCTATGTTGATGTTGAGGCTTATATAAAACTCCTCTGTGAGGATGACTGCTGTTGTATGGTGAGAACAGACTATCCGACACATTGCGCTTAACATGCACCAAATGAAATAAACAGCGTCTACCCTGCCGCCGCCGCAGCCAATCAGCTCATGCAGAAAAAGTCATGAGAAATCTCCGCCTCCAGGCATCATTCTCCATCAAGTTTGCCTCTGTGACTCCCCATGCTACAGCATCCCTGTACAAACATTCTTTTTTAAATACCAGTCATGTGCTATACAACAGTGCTGAGGTCAAAATTGGATACTGACCCTTTACCTCATTAAAAAAAAGTCACAACAGACAAGTAAGTGACAGAAAAGTCGCAGCTGATCTCTGAGAGCTTGTTATGTCTAAGTGCAACATGGCTGACTGGTGTTTAGGGCGGAGGAGGCAGGAGCAAAGGGCAGCAACAGCCTCCAGTGCGCACAGACATAATTGCCATCACAATGTGCGCGCATGTGGTGTACCTGAAGATTTCGTTTCTCTGCCAGAATTAACTTAATTAGGCTTAATTCTGAAAATGACACTGGTAGCAGACCATTCTTCCGTGTGTCACAGCCGATTGCAGAAGTAGTGGCGAAGGGGAACTACTTGTCTCATTTGAAAGTACGGTAGCAGCGTGTATCACAGGGTGCCAGAGACTAATTGCTAGCTCATGTCAGCTCTCCACTTGATTCGGCCTGTAAGCTCGTCATCACTATTCAGGTAACGGTGGTCTTCTACATCCTCATCTCTAGGCCTCACTGAAGTTTTTTTTCCCTCAAAATTCACAGCTACCTCAGGAAGTGTAATTATGGTTTCTTTGCATTCACTTTCTATTTGTCAAACAAATCATAGAGAATAGCTGCTTCACACACACTCAGTCAAGCAAATGCATAGCCACACACACTGCACGCTGGGCCCCCGGATAGACTAATCATGGCTCACTCGCTGTAGCTTGATGAGGTGTGTGTTACATGCGTGGGTGGGTGCATGCTCTCTTTCGACTATGTTGTTAAAGTGTGTGTGTGTGTGTGTGTTTTTTTTCTTCTCCTGCTTGGACAAATGTGCGTGCAATTTCCTGGCACCTAATTGACAGGAAGCGGAACGGTTGTTGGAGTAGAGACATTTTTTGATGCGGATGTCTAACAGTAGATTAGACACTCGTGCCTATTCAGCATGGAACTGTCTCATTGTCAGCACCCCAGAGTCTTTTCTTCCCACTTTCCATGACATCTTTTTTTTTTACCATTTGTGCTATCACTCATTCACAGTGGCATACCTGTTTTGCTAATGAGCGATGTTTAGATCGGCGGGAGAACTTTCTTCTTATCCCATTCTTTGCCTTCCTTTCTCTCCAGCTCTGTTTTGGGAGTGATCCAACAAGTTTGGCGCCTGTGGTTCATCTACACCGATATTCTCCAGTTTCATCGATCCACTCTGGGACCAAGGCTTTAAAAGTGCCTAAAACACAGTGAAGGTAGGGCTCTCTGGGCCTGTCGTCATCTGGATTGTACCTGAGCTCGAAAAGGCCTGAGACTTAGTGGTATCAGGTGGATGTGCATCAGCTCCTGTACTAGTGGCATTAGATTAACAATCGCATAGGGGAGATGGCTGACTGAGTGAGGAGATGAGAGAAAGAAAAAAGGAGGTGACTAGAGGAAAGAAACAGGTTATGGAAGAAGTCAGAGTTTGAAAAACTGCTGCTTGCATTGTTTTTTAAAATCAGGAGCTAAATCCTGTTGTGAGATTAATTGAAAACCACCAAGACTTGGCATATGGAACCTTTGCCATTTAAATGATGTCTTCATGGTAATGGTTTTAATCCCACTTTTGTTTTTTGGAAATTTTCTCCTTCAGTTAGACAGAAGCCTAGCCAGATTTGATCATTTACGAATGATAAGAGCTTTAAACAGAGGAAACATAAACAACCTTCAAAAAGTAGGGTTAATAGGCTGTACACCACGGTATTAAAATTGCGATCTTGATTCAGAGTCGCGCGACCTAATCAAATGCTAACAATGCAACTTCTTTATAATATTGCAGTGGCAATAACCCTCCGCAGGGCCGCCACAACAGTATATAGCGTGGAAATACTGCAGACATAATCGCTAGTATGTTAGTCATAGCGCAGTATTCCTCTCTTGCCAGCCTGTTGACACCGTCAGACGGTTTAAATTGTCATAACACTGGTAGTTACTGGTAGTATGCTTTAGTTGAGTCTGTTCTTGCGACACACATGCAGCTCTCAGTAGAACCCAATCTGACACCAGAGTGGAGAGTATGGGAGCAAGTCACACTGCCTACATCGTGCTGTCACTCTCCCCCAGTTTTCATCAAGTATCTAACACAGTTAGTTTTGTGGTTTGGTTATTTCAAGATCAGGATTTGATTGCAAGCTTACAGCCTGTTGCTCTGTTGCCCTGCAGGTGTGTGTGGAATCTGAGGCAGTTAACGACTTGTCGACTGACATTCTGTGAGTTGGAATCAGGGTCTTCTGGACTGATGCACGAATAATCGGTTGAGGGGCAGCCACAGAACCTTACACAGTTTATCACCACACTGCCTCAAGCTCCTATAGGCCACATGGAAATGAATAATTAATTAGAGTTAAAGATATTGCCTGTTATATATCAGGCTAGTTTCTATATTCCCTGTTACATTCACATGTATTGCAAATGAGCAAAAAAGAAAAGAAAAAGATAAGTGAAAAATTATCAAAAAATTTATTAGGTTAGCAAAAAAGAGAATCATGATTTTTTTGCTTAGAATTGTAAAAGAAAAATCGTGATCATTTTTTCCAGAATCGCAGCAGCCCTAATTAATTTGTTTTAAATGTACTGTATTAATGAATTTGTCATGTTTATGCTGTCTTAAAGCCTTGTGACCCCCTCTGACCTTTCCACTAATACCATAATCACTGTATAAAAACATCTTATCCACAGGTCATTTTTTTGAAATTTACTCAGCCCCGCTTGAGGGTGGACCTTTTTCATCTTAGGCTTGGACAAAAAGTCAACTTTACACTCAAGATATTTTGTATATACTCCATTGCTGTGAGATTTCATTGAGCAGAAACCTATGTTTCATTCATGTCCTCAAGGGGTCCTCAGACAGACAGTCATAATGAGCAAGAGGAGACAGGAGCTATAGATGTCCTAGCTTGATCGTCATCAACAGGTCATACTCTGCCAGTATATTTAACCCTTTAGAGTATCGGTCCTCACATGCTTGGTTTCTTGTGTTCTATGTGCCTAAATATCAAGAAGGCATGCCTCTTTGCAGATTCGGATCACACATAGCAACTGTTAATTTCTTGCCCTTGTGTCGCATCATCAGTGCACAATGGTGAACCCATTGGCTCAAATCTCAGTAGAGCAAGGGCGGGTTATGGAGATCGAGGCTGGTTTCACAATCTCATGGCTGAAAGAAACCCGGGCTCCCTGAATTTGTTTTGTTACGGCAAACACCTTCTCTACAGGGTTTTGGTGCATGTTCTGACCCGCACTTGAGTACGATTTAGTATGATCTGCCCAAACAAATAGTACCAAGAGGGGAGAACCAACCGAGTCCTACTCAGCCAGACTGCACGCTTGAAAAACACCCTTATACACACATCAGTGCCACATCATTTTCATTCAAAAGAAACATCTTATCTAAACAGTAAGGTAAAACTGAAAAGGATATTGAGTATGTATGCAGCATCTATGTAGCATGTAATTAGCTGCCTATACACTGTGTTAA